>JBAKBP010023375.1:0-37062 GCA_037953745.1 Lithodes maja
GTGGTAATCCCGACACTGACTTACGGAAGCGAAGCATGGACGTTGGTTGAGAGACTTAGACCAAGAGTGAGAGCAGTGGAAATGAATTACTTAAGGAGTGCGTGCGGAGTTACATGGAGGGATAGACAGACTAATGAGGAAGTAAGAAGGAGGTGTGGTGTGGAGGTAGATGTGCTGGAAAGTGTGAAAAGGAACAACTTGAGATGGTTCGGCCATATGGAACGTATGGAAAGCGAGAGAATGACTAAGAGGGTGTACGAGAGCGAGGTGGAGGGACAGAGGGGGAGAGGTAGACCGAATATGAGGTGGAAGGATGGAGTGAGGAACTACATGAACGAAGGCGGTGCTGGTTGGGAGGAGGGGCGTCGACTGACTGGGGACAGAGGTGCATGGGGGCGGTTCGTTCGTGGCCACCCCTTCGGGGATCACGGCGTCGGGCAATAGATAGAGATAGATAGATGACGCTTTTACGTCATTTTGAGCTCAGTAAGTTAGGTAAGTTAGATCATAATGTGTCGGTTGGTGGCAACCCCAAATTCCTCCGACTTCTAACGGTCCCTCAGTGTGAGAAAGACTGTTGTGGGGGAAATACCGGGAGCTCGGGCAACCCCTAACTTTCGTAAGTTAATATGCCTGGGAGGAGTAACTTTCTGAACATGTAATTGATTTAAGGGGACAGTGGTTGTTTTGGGGGATCTATTTCTTTATGTATTCATGTAATTTTTTTAGTTTCCTCGCTAAATCTTTATCAAGCTTGAAAAATTTCCCGGCCGAAGGCCGGTTCCTCTTATAATTACAGCTTCGATATCGTTCACCAGGATCCTAAATGGTATGAAAAGTCTTGATATTGAAATGGGATGAAAGGTTTTAAAATCGACAAACTAATGGGGCGAACGTCTTAAAATCTGAAAACTAATGGGGCTAAAGATGAGGAAGAAGGAGGATCAGAAAAATTACCCATCTCCCCTTAATGAGGTTACTTTTAGCAATTCGAAAGACTTAACCCTCTCCGACATATGAGCCTATTAGGGATACTTTAAAGCCTTTGTTACCATCAGGGGTATATAGAAACCTTTAGTTTAGTTATTTCTAGCTCTGCAGTTGTCTTTGAGTTAGCTGTGGGCAGAAAACTAATTTTGGAGAGGTAATTATCAGAGTGAGAGAACTCTATTTCTTATTGCTAATCTAGCAACCTCTGCGTCATATGTGCGTGAAAGGGTTAAAATGGGACGAGAATAGTTCTTAATGTCATTGGTGGTAGTTTTTTCCTAACCCGAGAACGGCGAGAAAACTCATAAGAGGTTTTAATGGTCAAAGGCGACGGGACTCTTAAGATCCAAGGCCTAAAAAAAGCATTTTATAAGACCCAAAAATCACTAAAACCAAAGGAATATGCGATTAACCCGTTCAGTACCAGGGACGTCCTTTCCACCATATTCTGGCAACTATACTATTAGACGATTTTGTGGAGCTTAGGAAGGACTTCTACCAATAATAAGACTTCAAGCTCTCTCATCCAACCCTTTTAACTACCACAGATCCTTCCGAAGCTGCATAATATCGTCTAAATATAGCTAGAATAAAATATAACACACACCTTTGGTACTCAAAGGGTTAAGTGAGATAATTCCCCTCCATACCTTCTATCACTCCTCCACATGTGTCAACACCCCCCCCCTTCAATTATCACCTATTTTTCCTTTTTTTCCTTTGTTTATCGGTTTATATAACGCGCCAATATCTCTCACCCAGTTAAAAGGTCATCAGGGATGCATAGAGAGAGCGTGGGAAGAGAAAGATAGCAAGAGAGAGAGAGATCAGTCTGCCTTCAAACCTCGAAGAGGGAGGGTGTATGTCTCTGCGCCTCTCACCTCATGACTGGAGGGTTGGCAATAATTTGTCTTTCCCCCCCCCCCCCCCCAAATACTCTCCCCACTTGTTTTATTGCTGTTACGTGTTAATATCTTCATATTAAACGTAAAATAGGCGCATGTGAATAAGTAATAATGATATTTATCGGATAATGATGATTTTAGGCGGGAATGAAGCAAAATATGCTCGCTTGGCGTGCACTTATAAAAACCAATGGTGCGCTGTTCTCGAGTTCTAAGGAATATCACACGACAGTTTTTATCCTCAACATTCGATGGCCAACATTTTTCTAGCAACATTTTGGGTTATTTTGCACTGGTATCAGAAGAAAACAAATAATTCGTTTTAGCATCGTTTCTAACACCAATAACACTCAAAATGAAATTAATGAAAGTTTGTGATTCTCCCAGGATTCGAACCTAGGATATCACATACAGAACTTACACGCTCTAAACATTTATTTATTTATTTTTTTGTCTATGTGATTGAGGGAGGCAAAAGGTATAACCGCCTATAGCGAGTGCCTCCCCCATAGTTGAAAGAGTGACAGGGCCAAAAGCAAGGGACGTTCGAGCCAAAATGCCTGGACACATGGAGTTTGAAAGAATTTAAGTCATAGGAAGAGGGAAAGACTGATTCTGGGAGAGAGTTCCAGAGCTCAGCTGTTGAGTAGAAGAAAGTTTGAGAGCAACGTTTCACTCTTGGGTTGGAGAGTTGCACAGAGTAGGGGTGGGATTGAGTTGCAAGACGGGTACCACGTGCCCTACGTAAAGGAGGTGGTATGCACTGGGATAGCTCTGAGGAACACTGATTATTATAGTAGCGATAGAATAGCGAGAGAGATGCAACATTGCGGCGGAGAGAGAGAGATTGCAGAGAGTTGGTGAGTGGACGGGATATAATGATACGAAAGGCCTTCCTTTGTCTAGGAGAGCGGTGTGAGAGGAACCTCCCCACACATGTGAACAATACTCAATACAAGGGCGCACTATGCCCCTGTACAGAGCAAGAAGCTGTGCAGGGGAAAAGAACCCCCTAAGGTGGTTGAGCACACCCAGCTTCTGGGAGGCTGCCTTAGCAAGACTGGTAATATGGTCCTGTTACGACCGGGGCTCGTATAAAACAAGGGCTCTTAATCATTGGACTAGGAAAGCACACAGCCACAACGGTAACACTAGATCCAACCCCTGAACTTATAATGCCAGCGCACAAAAACACCTATACCCTCCAGAGTTAAATCTGCGATAATTGCACTACTATTACAGGCTGATGATCTCTGATACAGCCTGATCACAACATACAATTACGTTAATAAGGTATACTAGGAAAAGATAGAGATCTTAATTAAATCACTGCAATGATTTAATGCAAACTAGAAGAAGGTATATTTAAAGTTACTCTAAACAATAATGAACTGTCACTCCTATACTAAAGAAAGTGAACGAAAGTCCCAAAGCATCGAGCAGGAATCTTCTGAAGAAAGTCTGATGCTGGGGTAAGATGATCGTATCGGATTTTAACTGTTATATAAAGCAGGGACAATATAGGACAAGTGTAGAGGCAGACAGTGTCAACTGACACAGGAATAACGATAAATGCACACTAGTATTATCTCCAACAACAAAAGAAGTCCTTCATCAGGCAACTCAAAAAAACCTGCTTAGGTTGTGCAACTCAACAACAACCAAGGCTTACGGTCAACGTGAATAAGAATGCTGCATACATAACATAAAAGTTTATAATTCTAAACGGGTGTCTGCTAGGCTAATAAAGTCTAGCTGGGATGTCGTAGGCTAGGAAGCAATGGCTGAGCAAGCGGCTCGTAGCCTAGCGAGGTCCTTAAGACTGTGCGGCCAAATTACGTTAATTGACGGGGTGCTCTCTTGAGAGATCCAGATCGCTAGTATCTGGTTCTCTCCTGGCGACCCTCTCAAAGTCAAAGCAAACGAGTTAGCACAGTGTTGGGTGGCAGAGGCAAAAGCCCTCACTCGCAACACAGTGCTAAACTCACAAGGTACACAGTCAGAAAGACCACCTAGGCTTCCCACGTCTCCGTTGCGATTGTACAGGTTCAACAAAACCTAGTACACATCGGAAATCACAACAACAATGGCCTCACCCCAGTCTAGCATTAAATAGCCCAGCAGACAGCCAAGGAATAGGCAGGGAGACACCGTGAGTGTGTCGAACCTCTACAGACAAAATGGTAACCCCTCCAAAATGCCTAACTAAACATATAATATCTGAGAGCTTCAGCATATAATACGATGGCCGATGTTTGAAATCGTGGAGAACCAAAGGGGAGTTATGATATTAAATAGAGAGGAAGAATGAGAGGTAAGTAGTTGAGAGAGAGAGAAAGTGCTCTATAGGTAGAAGTTGGTGACAGGTGGCAAGGGATATATTAAGGGTATGCTGGTCAAACAAGCTCTGAAGAGAATAGCTCCTCGGGACCCCTCCAGGATCACACACTAAGGCATGGTGGTCAGCCAATCACAGGCCGCTACGTCACCAGGCAGCAGGCCTGTAGAAGGTGCCAGGAACCACCAGCCAATCAAAACCGAGAGAAAAGACCACGCGGGCGAGCAACTCCTCCGGGAGGGAGGAGGGAGGAGGAGGAAAAGCAACACTCACCTCCCCCACCCTGCTCGCTCGTTCTCTCTCTCTCTCCTTCACTACAATGCATCTTATGTTCAACTCATGATATAAAATATAATGCATTGTCACAGGCGAAAACAAAGACCACTTCTATACTGCCTGTGACATGACGATTCACAAGAAAGAAAGTACAACACTGTAGATGACTGTAGCCCATTTCACTGCCCTGGCGAGCGCTAGTGGCTACCGGGAGTCAATTCTGCCAACGCTGGCAGGTGTCACACCCCGCCCAAGATATAGGACGCTCAACATTAGGCGAGCATGATATCTGATAAGGCAGAATGCCAACAAGACCCGTCACACATAGCCACTCCACCAGAAATTAAATTCAAAGCTCAAGTCTTACATAAAACAACATATCAACATAAAGAAAATCTTATAACCCCTCCCAAACATAATAGTATAATATAGCCTTTTATGCTCCCTGAGCAAGCTTCACAGAGCCCAGCCTCCTAAGTGAAAGACAGGTTCAACTTAGGACTTTAGCTACAATATTGGCAACTTACATTTAACTATCAAAAGAAAGAGTTTTTATGTGATTTTCTTTTTCTTTTTTTTTTGTTCTTTTTTTTTTGGCGGCTGCACTTGCAGGGGCAAGCCTAGTTTTTACTCCACTCTCAACACACACTGACTGAACGGCGAGGGTTCTCCTGCAACCAAACCCTCCCGTGACAAACAATCAGCCAAAACATTATCAGTGTCCTTAGCATGCCACACATCCAACTTGTGTTCCGGCAGCACAACAACACCTGACACTGATAAACTGCCCAGTTCATCACAAGACTGGCACTTCTCTTCGCTCTTTCCGGCAACGGGGCCTGCCAATAACCTTTCACTAGTTCTACCTTCGTGATAGGCGATGCAGCCCCGAGGCGGTCTATGGTGTCGTCAACTCTCGATAAGGTATAGGCGTCTGTCAGGGATAATGCACACACACTGATCTTGCCACTTAACACAGGTTGCAAAGTAACAGGCAATGACCACTCACAACATTCCTTATCCCTCAGACCCTTCGTCAACACGCAATCCAGCTCTGCTTGCACCACAGGGTGTCGAGCAGGATTTATACGGTAGGGAATTAAACTGAGCCTTGCACTATCTCCAGCCTGCATGTCGGATTCTACCCCATACATCAGGCCTGGAGAAGCAACAAACATGCGGATGCACTGCCACAGCCTAGTAAACAACTTGTCTCGCAGAACAACAATCCTAGTGCCCTCCCACAACCCAGCCGAAACCGCAGCTTCTAACCTGTAGTCTCCCTCCTTCTCCACCTTCGTCCCTAGAACAGCCAGGTCATGAGAGGGACAATCAGTACCACCTGTGCAGTTACTCCCATAGTTCATTATTGCTAAGGCTTCCCCGCCGATACCATACATGCGCACCCCCGCATTCCTTACGACTACATCTGATCACCGCTTTTAGCGACATGGCCAGATACAGTCGGTCTATGGTAGGGCTGTTGCATTCGACTAGAGCAGCATTGGGAGGCTATGCGACGACCGGGCACTTCTCTGCCACAGCCAACCTTACCAATCTGCTCAAAGTCCTCCTTTTGACCACCACCCTTGGCAGCCATGGGTCGACCTTGACCTGACAACCATGTCCAAGCCTCGTCGCCCACCTTGAACCACCGAAACAACGAGGCTAACGGTCTCCCAACATTCACGTGACCTGCCTGCAGAACATCTTGCACCGCCTGAGTTGTGAGGCTCAGGGGCTCGGCACGACCAGTGGGGTATGAAGCGAGCTGGTGCTGGAGCGCTGCACACTGCTGCTCAGGCAGGTGCTCTAGCGCTTCCACAGCCACCAGACTCGTGTCCCCCGCCCACTGCTCCGCCGAGACATGACAATCCCTACTCTCCTCCACCTGTGCCCTACTGCCCCCCTCTCCTTCTCCACCTTGGCCGCTGCAGACCAACGCAGGGACAGTAGGCTGCTCAGGTGGTTGCCTCACAAACTGCTCCAACAGGTTCACATGACATGTTTCCCCGTCCTCGTGTTTGATCTCGACAGCACCATTACCACACTTCTGAACTTCCGGATCCTCCAACTGCAGTTTACAAATATCTGAGAGAACCAACCTGTCTAGATGCTTCCGAAGCAACCCAAGTCCTCCCCCAATATCAAACTGAGCAACCCTTTTTTCTCTCCATGTGTAACGTTGCTGCCTCGTAGTCTCTTCCTGCCCTACCTCCTCACTAGCTGTGACAGGTCCTGGGGCTTCTCCAGACTCCAACAATGGTGCCAATACTGAGTCGCCAAGAAGCGCTGCTGGTACTAAACTCTCCAAACTGTTACCAACATTAGCCGTCTTCTTCCGACCGTTCCTCCGTTGATCAGAAGACTGAGGAATAGGCTGTGATACTTTGGATGCAGGAGGTTCAGTAACAACGCACGCCATAGGTTGTACTTAACACTTCTCTACCCACTCCTGTTCCTCCCTACTCACGTCGGCCGGCTTCTCGGCAACGACTAAGGGTGAAACCTCAGAAGTAGGCACCGCGAAGTCGTTCCCGAGAAGGAGGTCGACGCCCCCAACAGGCAAGTTTTCCACAACAGCCACATCCAACTCTCGTGTCACACCATCCACCTCCAGTTCCATCCTGACCAACGGGTATGACTCGACAGCATTGATACCATGCACCACAACCACCCGTGCCGCGTTTATTGGTCTACCAGTAAAGTTCTTCATTAAAGTCTGAGAGGCACCCGTGTCTCGTAACAGCTCAACTCCATGCTTCTTACCAGCCCACTTCACGCAGCCATGCCCTCGATGGTCACAAAAGACATCGCGGACAGGGTTCGAGCCTTCCAGATTCTTCTCCACTTGCTGTGTCCCAGCCTCTGACGTTATACCCCGGGCAAACTCAGACGACTTCGGGGTGTGACGCCTGGAGCTTGGCAGAACACCGCGTGGGCTCAGCCGCTCGCTTGGCCGCTCGCTAGCACTCGCCGGGGCAAGGTATTTGGCTGCAGTCTGTCTACAATGTTGTACTTTCTTTCTTGTGAATCGTCATGTCACGGGCAGTATAGAGGTGGTCTTTGTTTTCGCCTGTGACAGGGGGTTGTATTTTGTATCATCAGTTGTAGGTTTGATGTGTGGGACTGAATGATACAGCTAGAGAGTGTGAGTGAGTAAGTACAGTAGGCAGTGGGGTGGTACTGTGTGCGTGTGTATGCATGTCTTGCCTCCCTCGCTCGCTCCCTTGGAGGCTCGCGCACGCGTGCCTTCCCACGCCTTTTGATTGGCTGGTGGTTCCTGGCGCCTTCTGCAGCCCTGCTGCCTGGTGATGTAGCGGCCTGTGATTGGCTGACCACCTTGCCTTTGTGTGATGCTGAAGGTTCCGAGTAGCTACCTTCCTCAGAGCTTGTCTGACCAGCATACCCTTCACATGTTCCCTTGCTACCTGTCTCCCGACTTCTACCTATAGAACACTTTCTCTCTCTCTCAACTTCTTACCTCTCATTCTTTCAATCTATTTAATATCATAACTCCCCTTTGGTTCTCCACGATTTCATACATCGGCCATCGTATTATATGCTGAAGCTCTCAGATAATATATGTTTAGTTAGGCATTTTGGAGGGGTTACCATTTTGTCTGTAGAGGTTCGACACACTCACGGTGTCTCCCTGCCTATTTCTTGGCTGTCTGCTGGGCTATTTAATGCTAGACTGGGGTGAGGCCATTGTTGTTGTGATTTCCGATGTGTACTAGGTTTTTTTGACCCTGTACAATCGCAACGGAGACGTGGGAAGCCTAGGTGGTCTTTCTGACTGTGTACCTTGTGAGTTTAGCACTGTGTTGCGAGTGAGGGCTTTTGCCTCTGCCACCCAACACTGTGCTAACTCGTTTGCTTTGACTTTGAGAGGGTCGCCAGGAGAGAACCAGATACTAGCGATCTGGATCTCTCAAGAGAGCACCCCGTCAATTAACGTAATTTGGCCGCACAGTCTTAAGGACCTCGCTAGGCTACGAGCCGCTTGCTCAGCCATTGTTTCCTAGCCTACGACATCCCAGCTAGACTTTATTAGCCTAGCAGACACCCATTTACAATTATAAACTTTATGTTATGTATGCAGCATTCTTATTCATGACCGTAAGCCTTGGTTGTTGTTGAGTTGCACAACCTGAGCAGGCTTTTTGAGTTGCCTGATGAAGGACTTCTTTTGTTGTTGGAGATAATACTAGTGTGCAATTATTATTATTCCCATGCCAGTTAACCCTATATGTCCATACACTTTTCATTTCCTGTTCCTGCATTATATAACAGTTCAAAGTCCGATACGATCATCTTACCCCAGCATCAGACTTTCTTCAGAAGATTCCTGCTCGATGCTTTGGGACTTTCGTTCACTTTCTTTAGTATAGGAGTGACAGTTCATTATTGTTTAGAGTAACTTTAAATATACCTTCTTCTAGTTTGCATTAAATCATTGCAGTGATTTAATTAAGATCTCTATCTTTTCCTAGTATACCTTATTAACGTAATTGTATGTTGTTGTGATCAGGCTGTATCAGAGATCATCAGCCTGTAGTAGTAGTGCACTTATACTGAGTTATAAGATACCCCGTTATCGCAGATTTAACTCTGGAGGGTATAGGTGTTTTTGTGCGCCGGCATTATAAGTTCAGGGGTTGGATCTAGTGTTACCGTTGTGGCTGTGTGCCTTTCTAGTCCAATGATTAAGAGCCCTTGTTTTATACGAGCCCCGGTCGTAACAAATGGCGACCTTGCTTAGGATTTTGTGAACTTAGAGAAATATTGCAGGAGTGTTGTGGTCAGTTGTTTTTGTTTAAAGGAATATAGTGGATACGTGGATTTTTTTTTGGCAAGTAGTATAACACTTAAGAGTCTTCGAGCATCTTGTATTTTTGAGTGAATAGTGCTGCATAAGAGTTTAGGTACTTCTTTTTTTTATAAACTTTGAGAATTTTCGGTGGACACTATGTCGGACGACGGATCAGTGTACAGTGAGGACACAGTATGGGAAACAGAAACTGAGGTGCAGCAGCGGGCTTTGTTAAATGACATTAGAGTTATAGTTAGTGAGGAGGATGCAAGGAAGTTTCTGGAGATACCTATTACTGCTGACCGGGTGTCTGGGATTGATCGGTATGGTCTCGAGTGTTTGGCCACGGTCATGGGGCAAGTGGGCATTAGCAGCATGTCGAGAGGTGACCTGGTGGCCTGTGTGCTCGGCGGGGTGCGTGGGGCTTCGGGTGGAGCGGGAGCTGGGGCACCTTCGGCCCACCCCCCATTCCACTCGACTCCTACCATGGCACCCCCTCGGGCTCCGGAGCCGAGTACGTTTCCGCCGGCCGATAGTCACTGGCAGCGTGATTTGCACTTGGATGAGTCTCCAATTGTTGCATCTCCTTCTCCTCAAGGTTTGATGGCAGAGATGCTCTTCCAGCTTGAGATGGCTAAGCAGCAGCGGGAATCTGAGCAGCAGCAGCGGCAGTTTGAGATGGCTAAGATTCAGGCTGAGGAGAGAAGGGCCAGATATGAGACTGAGGAGAGAAGGGACGTACGTGAGGCTGAGATTCAGTCTGAGTAGAGAAAGTCTAAGTACTGTGCAGACATAGATCTTGAGAAGTCTCGGGTGGAGTCGACAGGGTAGCTTCTCGGTTCTGAGAATCGAGGTCTTGATCAGTCGTTATCGCACCTGCTCAAGTTGGTCCCTGTATTTGATGAGTCGGGTGTCACTGAATTTTTTATGCGTTTCAAGAAGAAGTGCCGGGAGGACCAATGGCCCGAGGTTAAGTGGGCAGCCCTTGTTTCCTCTAGATTGGTTGGCAAAGGACTCGAGGCATATGATGCGTTGCCCTTGGAGTCTTGCATCGATTACGAGGTATTGAAGGAGGCTGTCCTGCGGGCATATGAGTTACAACCAGAGACGTACAGATTGAAGTTCCGGGGTGTAACGAAGGGTCGTGAGTGCACCTTTCTTGAGCATGCCCGGGATCTGTCCGATGCATTTAGAAACTGGCTGCGTTCTGGGAAGGCATCGACGTTTGAGGAGTTGAAACAGCTGATGCTTCTAGAACCATTTTTTAAGTGTACGGGCAGCGATCTGATGTTGAATCTTAAAGAGAAAAACCCAAGAACTCTTCAGGAGGCAGCTGAGATGGCTGACCTTCGGATGTCAGTGATTCGTGGGTGCGGGTCTGCACAACTGAACGATGCAGGTAACAAGGGGCGCAACACTCCACCCCCCCGAGTCAGTGATACACCATATAACCATTACAACAAGAGCAACGATACTAAGTCTGACCATAAACTTAATACCGTCCCGTTTAAGAAGGGTCAGGGCCCTTCCCCACCTCAAGGGAAGCCCAAGGGGGAGTTAAAGTGTTTTCATTGTCATGAGAAGGGCCATTTTGCAAGAGCCTGTCCAAGCAAGCTACCTAATGCAGTCGTGTCTTTGGCTTGCAACATTGGTGTGTCCCCGAAGTCGTCTGAGTTTGCCCGGGGAATAACGTCAGAGGCTGGGACACAGCCAGTGGAGAAGAATCCGGAAGGCTCGAACCCTGTCCGCGATGTCTTTTGTGACCATCCAGGGCATGGCTGCGTGAAGTGGGCTGGTAAGAAGCATGGAGTTGAGCTGTTGCGAGACACTAGTGCCTCTCCGACTTTGTTGAAGAACTTTACTGGTAGACCAATAAACGCGGCACGGGTGGTTGTGGTGCAGGGTATCAATGCTGTCAAGTCATACCCGTTGGTCAGGATGGAACTGGAGGTGGATGGTGTGACGCGAGAGTTGGATGTGGGTGTTTTGGAGAACTTGCCTGTTGGGGGCGTCGACCTCCTTCTCGGCAACGACATCGCGGTGCCTACTTCTGAGGTTTCACCCTTAGTCGTTGCCGAGAAGCCGGCCGACGTGAGTAGGGAGGAACAGGAGTGGGTAGAGAAGTCTCAAGTACAACCTATGGCGTGCGTTGTTACAAGACCTTTTGCATCCAAAGTGTCACAGCCTATTCCTCAGTCTTCTGATCAACGGAGGAATGGTTGGAAGAAGATGGCTAATGTTGGTAACAGTTTGGAGAGTTTAGTACCAGCAGTTCTTCTTGGCAAAACAGTATTGGCACCATTGTTGGAGTCTGGAGAAGCCCCAGGACCTGTCACAGCTAGTGAGGAGGTAGGGCAGGAAGAGACTCCGAGGCAGCAACGTTATGCACAGAGAGAACAAAGGGTTGCTCAGTTTGATATTGGGGGAGGTCTTGGGTTGCTTCGGAAGCATCTAGACTGGTTGGTTCCCTCAAATATTTGTAAACTGCAGTTGGAGGTGTGATGCATGTTCACGTGTGAGCATGCTGTACAGAACGCCTAGTCATGCCCCACTCTCGCTAGGATCGTCAGGGCAGGAACTTTGGCTGTAGTCTGTGTAGAGTTTCCTAACTTAGTTCGTGTGAGCTGTTGTACTATAAGTATTATGAATATGTATTTTGTTTCCCATCTGAGTCAACGAGTTCTATTTTATATCATTAGTTATAAGTATTGTGTGTAAAACTTATTTGTAATGATGGGAAGAGAAACAGCCACAGTTAGGGGTCAGTGGGTATGCCAGGTGGGAGGTGGGCCTAACTCACTAGCACTCCTCTCTCCCTCAGTGCTAGGGGGAGCCTTTGTGTATCCCAGAGGAGAGAGAGAAATTACGTAATGGTTGTCAGTGGGCGGTGCTTAGTAGTTCACGTTGGGCTCACTAGAGGGCCGGGTATAAAAGGGAAGTCTAGCCATTTTTTCATCAGAACTCATTAGGCAGAGCGACTTCTCATTTCCCTTGCTAACTATATATATTCTTCTGACTGATGGGAACTTTCTCTACTACCTTACATTCTTATCTCCTCTTTTCCCTACCCTGTTTAACTTCCATGGTCCCGTTGGTGCAGAGCTAGTCAGCCAACGTATTATCGCTTGAGTTCTCACGAGATACTTGCCTATTAGATAGCCTATTTTGGAACGGTTAACTTAGAATAGGATTGATTTATGTTTGTTGCACTTGTATATGCATTTCCCTGTGTGTTATTATTATTATTCCTGTTTTCTGCTAGTCTAGGTAATGCTAGACTGGGGTAAGGCTTTTCTGTGGTACGAGTTGTTGTTTGATGCAGTGGTTAAGCGATAAACCTGCATACTCGTTTCGGTTCAGTGAAGCCTAGGTTGTCTTCGCGGCTGACTGTGTTGAGTTAATAATTTACAGTGCGTGAGGGCAAGAGCCTAACCACCCTGTATTTTATTAACAGTTTGTTTTTACTTTGTCAAGGAGCCGGGAGAAAACCAGATACAAGGGATCTGGATTTCTCAAAGTGCACTTGTTAGTTTTAATGTAATACTTTAAACAGTCGTGAGGACTTCGCTAGGCTACAAGCCGTTTTTGCTCAGTCACTGCTACCTTTTGCCCACAGTACCCCAGCTAGACTTTACTCGATTAGTAGAAACAGAATAGTATTGAAGCTTTCCTTATGTATGATATTGTTTATGCACTATTGATTTCATGTGTTGCAAGCTTGGCTACTTTAGTGATTAGTGGCCCACGAGCACAATCCGAGTAGGCTATTGCCGTTGCATTTGCGGAATACTTCCTTTTAATGTTTGCCATTTACTATTGCATATTATTTTAATTATTCTTATACCAATTTAAGCCTTTAATAGTATTTAATTGCCAGTGTTTTTGCTTATTGAATTACTGTTCAAAATCCGATACGTACTTCTTACGAGCATCCGAGAAGCCTCTAACTTTTTTCAGAAGATTCCTTGCTCGATGCTTAAGGACTATTAATTAACGTAACGTAATAGTGCCGATCCGAAGTAGAGGGTGGTGGACTTCTTAAGTTCATAGTCAAGGGTGGATTACTTCGGCTTCGGCCAACACTATTCTTTGGTGTTGTTGTTTCTTACTTCATTGTTTGATTGTTGACCAGACTAGATAATTCCTGTCTCTTTATTAGTCTGTTGTTGAACACTAGTACCGATTCTTGTATACCCCGTTATAGCAGATTGAACTCTGGAGGGTATTGGTGTTTTTTTGTTCGGCTGGCAGTACTCATGGGTTGGGATCGTGTGTTTCCGTTGTGGCAGCGAGCCGTATTCGAGTCCTGATTGAGAGCCCTTGTGTACCCGAGTGTCAGTTCGTAACAGAGGATCCAGAAGTGTGGTAATGGTGCTGTCGAGATCAAACACGAGGACGGGGAAACAAGAGACAATGAACGGAGGAAGGAAAAATACAGATAAAACAAAAAGGTCATGTGCCTAAAGGCATCCTCCATTCATAAAATGTTTGTAACAACTGGATTTAAACATTTGTAGATTGTAAGTTTGTGGAAAAGCAATTCGAGGGAAGTGAATTCCAAAGAGTAGTAGCTCTGGGATAAATGAATTCTGATAAGCAGAAGTTCTGCATTGTGGAGGAGAAAGTGTAAATTCATGGGCGCTCTCAGCTGCCCTAGTTCTACGGGGAAAGATGTGGAGAGGCCGGCACAATTGAAGCAAGTTCCTCGGAACAATTGCTGTGAAAATATCTGTAGAATAATGCAAGGGATGCAACGTTTCTTCGTATGGATAATGTAGGAAGGTCCTGTGTGATTGCAGGGTTATTGATTAATCTAATAGCTTTATTTTGAATTTTGTCCAACTGCCTCAATGCAACCACTCCACTTCCACCCCACAGAGGTGAACAGTAATCCATCTGAGAACGCACATGACTTTTATATATCACGGCCAACTGCTCGTCAGTGAAGAATTCTCGAACTCTGTACAGGAGTCCCAGTTTTTTAGAGGCATTCATGTGAACCTGTTGGAGGAGTTTGTGAGGCAACCACCTGAGCAGCCTACTGTCCCTGCGTTGGTCTGCAGCGGCCAAGGTGGAGAAGGAGAGGGGGACAGTAGGGCACAGGTGGAGGAGAGTAGGGATTGTCATGTCTCGGCGGAGCAGTGGGCGGGGGACACGAGTCTGGTGCTGTGGAAGCGCTAGAGCACCTGCCTGAGCAGCAGTGTGCAGCGCTCCAGCACCAGCTCGCTTCATACCCCACTGGTCGTGCCGAGCCCCTGAGCCTCACAACTCAGGCGGTGCAAGATGTTCTGCGGGCAGGTCACGTGAATGTTGGGAGACCGTTAGCCTCGTTGTTTCGGTGGTTCAAGGTGGGCGACGTGGCTTGGACATGGTTGTCGGTCAAGGTCGACCCATGGCTGCCAAGGGTGGTGGTCAGAAGGAGGACATTGAGCAGATTGGTGAGATTGGCTGTGGCATAGAAGTGCCCGGTCGTCGCATAGCCTCCCAATGCTGCTCTAGTCGAATGCAACAGCCCTACCATAGACCGACTGTATTTTGCCATGTCACTAAAATCGGTGATGCTGCGCAGGCAGATGTAGTCGTAAGGAATGCGGGGGTGCGCATGTACGGTATCGGCTGGGAAGCCTTAGCAATAATGAACTATGGGAGTGACTGCACAGGTGGTACTGATTGTCCCTCTCATGACCTGGCTGTTCTAGGGACGAAGGTGGAGAAGGAGGGAGACTACAGGTTAGAAGCTGCGGTCTCGGCTGGGTTGTGGGAGGGCACTAGGCATGTTGTTCTGCGAGATAAGTTGTTTACTAGGCTGTGGCAGTGCATCCGCATGTTTGTTGCTTCTCCAGGCCTGATGTACGGAGTAGAATCCGACATGGAGGCTGGAGACAGTGCGAGGCTCAGTTTAATTCCCTACCGTATAAATCCTGCTAAAAAGCCTGTCGTGAAAACAGAGCTAGACGACATGTGGAAAAAGGGTCTGAGGGATAAAGGATATTGCGAGTGGTCGTTGCCAGTGAGTTTGCAACCTGAGTTGAGTGGCAAGATCAGTGTGTGTGCATTATCCCTGACAGACACCTATCCATTGCCCAAGGGTCTGAGGGATAAGGAATGTCGTGAGTGGTCGTTGCCTGTAACTTGGCAACCTGTGTTAAGTGGCAAGATCAGTGTGTGTGCATTATCCCTGACAGACGCCTATACCTTATCGAGAGTTGACGACACCATAGACCGCATCGGGGCTGCATCGCTAATCACGAAGGTAGAACTAGTGAAAGGTTATTGGCAGGCCCCGTTGCCGGAAAGAGCGAAGAGAAGTGCCAGTCTTGTGATGAACTGGGCAGTTTATCAGTGTCAGGTGTTGTTGTGCTGCCGGAACACAAGTTGGATGTGTGGCATGCTAAGGGCACTGATAATGTTTTGGCTGATTGTTTGTCACGGGAGGGTTTGCTTGCAGGAGAACCCTCGCCATTCAGTCAGTGTGTGTTGAGAGTGGAGTAAAATTGGCTTGCCCCTGTAAGTGCAGCCGCCAAAAATATATTAAAAATGAAAATTCTATAAAAACTCTTTCTTTAATAGTTAAATTTTGTTTAAGTATGTTATAGCTAAAGTTCTGAGTCGAACCTATGCTTCTCTCAGAAGGCTGGGCTAGTAAAAGTTCGCTCTTGGAGCATAGCAGGTGTGAATTAATTAAGCTATTGTGTTGGGAGGGGTTGTAATTTTTTGTTGATGAGAACTGAGCTTTGCCTTCTTTATTGCGAAGTGATTAGGAGTGGCGAGTCTTGTCGGCGTTCTGCTTGTCAGATGTGGAGCTCATGGTTGAGCATCTAGTATCTTAGGGGGGTGTGACGCCTGCAGCTTGGCAGAACGCCGCGTGGGCTCAGCCGCTCGCTTGGCCACTCGCTATCACTCGCCGGGGCAAGGTATTTGGCTGCAGTCTGTCTACAATGTTGTACTTTCTTTCTTGTGAATCGTCATGTCACGGGCAGTATAGAGGTGGTCTTTGTTTTCGCCTGTGACAGGGGGTTGTATTTTGTATCATCAGTTGTAGGTTTGATGTGTGGGACTGAATGATACAGCTAGAGAGTGTGAGTGAGTAAGTACAGTAGGCAGTGGGGTGGTAGTGTGTGCGTGCGTATGCATGTCTTGCCTCCCTCGCTCGCTCCCTTGGAGGCTCGCACGCGTGCCTTCCCACACCTTTTGATTGGCTGGTGGTTCCTGGCGCCTTCTGCAGCCCTGCTGCCTGGTGACGTAGCGGCCTGTGATTGGCTGACCACCATGCCTTTGTGTGATCCTGAAGGTTCCAAGTAGCTACCTTCCTCAGAGCTTGTCTGACCAGCATACCCTTCACATGTTCCCTTGCTACCTGTCTCCCGACTTCTACCTATAGAACACTTTCTCTCTCTCTCAACTTCTTACCTCTCATTCTTTCAATCTATTTAATATCATAACTCCCCTTTGGTTCTCCACGATTCCATACATCAGCCATCGTATTATATGCTGAAGCTCTTAGATATTATATGTTTAGTTAGGCATTTTGGAGGGGTTACCATTTTGTCTGTAGAGGTTCGACACACTCACAGTGTCTCCCTGCCTATTCCTTGGCTGTCTGCTGGGCTATTTAATGCTAGACTGGGGTGAGGCCATTGTTGTTGTGATTTCCGATGTGTACTAGGTTTTGTTGAACCTGTACAATCGCAATGGAGACGTGGGAAGCCTAGGTGGTCTTTCTGACTGTGTACCTTGTGAGTTTAGCACTGTGTTGCGAGTGAGGGCTTTTGCCTCTGCCACCCAACACTGTGCTAACTCGTTTGCTTTGACTTTGAGAGGGTCGCCAGGAGAGAACCAGATACTAGCGATCTGGATCTCTCAAGAGAGCACCCCGTCAATTAACGTAATTTGGCCGCACAGTCTTAAGGACCTCGCTAGGCTACGAGCCGCTTGCTCAGCCATTGTTTCCTAGCCTACGATATCCCAGCTAGACTTTATTAGCCTAGCAGACACCCGTTTAGAATTATAAACTCTTATGTTATGTATGCAGCATTCTTATTCATGTTGACTGTAAGCCTTGGTTGTTGTTGAGTTGCACAACCTAAGCAGGTTTTTTTGAGTTGCCTGATGAAGGACTTCTTTTGTTGTTGGAGATAATACTAGTGTGCATTTATCGTTATTCCCGTGTCAGTTGACACTGTCTGTCTCTACACTTGTCATATATTGACCCTGCTTTATGTAACAGTTCAAAATCCGATACGATCATCTTACCCCAGCATCAGACTTTCTTCAGAAGATTCCTGCTCGATGCTTTGGGACTTTCGTACACTTTCTTTAGTGAAAAAAAACTCAAAACCCCTGGCTATAATGTGGAGAAGGAGTCTAGACACTGGTGAAATACCAGATACCTTGAAAAACGCAATAATTTCCCCACTGCATAAAGGAGGGAGTAAAGCACTACCAAAAAACTACCGCCCGGTAGCTCTAGCCTCCCACATCATTAAAGTTTTCGAGCGAGTCCTGCGAAGCAAAATCTCAACATTAATGGAGGCAAATGAACTACACAACACCGGTCAACATGGATTCAGAGTGGGAAGATCATGTCTCTCACAACTTTTGGAACACTATGACAAAATTCTTAAAGCGCTAGAAGAAAAGAAAAACGTGGATGTCATTTACACCGATTTTGCCAAGGCATTTGATAAATGTGACCATGGTATAATAGCCCACAAACTCAAAGCAAAAGGTATAACGGGGAAAATCGGAAGGTGGATATACAATTTCCTAGTAAACCGAAAACAATCAGTAGCAGTAAACCAAGTGTTACGGCTGGATCGGCAATACATATTCGGGATTCTTGATCGTAGGACAGAAATGGCTTATGTGACAACGACACGCTCGATTCCAGTCCCAAATACTATATGCTCCAGACAACAAAAGCACCAACGCCCTACAGAGTTATCGTCTATGGTAACGAGGTACCTTAACTCGGCGAAAGTGTACAACAGGGGTAGGCTATGAGGCTAAACTCCCTCAGACATTTATAGGTTACGTTATTACTAAAGAAATGCAATACTCAAGAAACTACGTTAATATTAAGCCTCTAATAATGTAGAATAGAAGCAGGCTAAAGGTATGACAGTGAAATGCTAAATGACAAATGTACACGCCTACTTGAAAGCGCGTGCACTAGAATAACTGTCCCCTACTAACATGCACTAGCATGTAGCATACAAGATGTTCATGATCCAGTAGATACCTAATAATACACATGGAAGGAACATAAACAGTAGTCACTTATTATAATAATGAATCTATACTTGGAATAACTAAAAGGTTGCAGGCAACAGTACTGCGCCGGTAGCCTACTACCGCATAGGCTACTTCGCTTCTCTCACTCTGTCTCCCCTCTGAGTCCGTATGCGCCCTACGCAATAGAACTCCGGACACAGCAGCAAAACGACAGTGCAGTTAATTGATACATGAAAGTATTAATAGTGTTGTCTTGTGTGTGAGTAATGTGTATTGTAAAGTGTTACATACATATACTTAAAGAGAGCTGCAATGCATAGTAAAATAAAGATATATCCCACTCATCATCCCCATGTGTTCTAGCTAGCAGGCCAAGTCACAGGAACGAGTCCCAGCACCGAAAGCGAGAACCCAGGAAAAGACTGTAGAGAACACAAGGACAGATAAATTACGTTACTCTACTATACCGGCACTACGAGCGAGCTGTAGTCTCTGGTACTACACTCGCTCCTGGCTCGGTATGCAAATCAAGGCTAAGTCCTCGCCCCTCTACAGACAACTCCTGGGCATGGTCGGGCTCTTACACATGGCACCAGTCTAGTCACAAATTGGATGATGAGCGGGGCATATAACTCGTGAACATGTAGAACGTTCACCAACTATCCTCATCAAGAAGATCGCTGTTCACATTAACCCCTTAAATCTAATACATGTAAATATATGCTTGTCCTAAGAGTAATACGAGAGGTGAGTGCTGAAACTCCTTTAGGACCTCAAGGGAAGGTTATGCATTTAAATAGAGAGAAGAATGAAATGAGAGTAATGTCGTCAGAGAGAAAGAGTGCAACCGTGAGAAGTTGGGAGAGAGGGCAAGGGATGTTAGAATCTCAAAGGTTCTAGGCAACCTGATCATGGAACACACAGCGAGCCTCCAGGCAATGTGCTGTACGACAACATGGGCAGCCCAGGCAGCATAGGCAGGCGGCAATGGACTACCAACCCTGTCGCGCCCAGCTATAAGCGCAAGGCTGCCAACCAGTCCATACGTCTGGCAACCACCCCCCCGGCAGCGTGGCGCGTTGCTACCCTCTCGCTCTGAAGCCTAACTCACTCTCTCTCTCTGAACTCCCATTGTCCTATCTATCAACTTCTCTATTGATACTACATATTAAATGGAAGGTCTCGACATGGCTTAAAACAAAACCCACCACTGGTTAGCACATGACGAGACCTTTGCAGAGATACAAAGAACATAGTTATAAGTTGTCACACTCAATATACATAGCTGCTGACGGTAGCCAGCACGGTACAGTGGTACGGGCGGTACAGTGGAGTATCAAGGAGTACAATCAGGTTGCGTTGCCACGCACTGGGTGCGTCACAGCCCCCCCAAGATTTTAGATAATCGACCTTAGAAGCATTATCAAAATCTGACAGGCAACCAACCGACCTGCTACCACTTAGCTGCCACTAATTGCAAAAGGTGCACAACAACTGAAGTGTGAATTATACATAAAACACAATATCGCATGCATCATGCTACAACAATAAAGACTTACAAAACTAAAAAAAAAAATTCTCGTTTATTTTATTGTTTTATAATCTTTTTGGACGGCGTTATGATAGCCTAATTTTACTCCTGCTCAACCCACACACCGTGCACGACTATCCTGGATCATCAACCCTTGATAGACAATCTGCTATCACGTTCTCACTCCCGGCAATATGCTGAATGTTGAGATTATACTCTTGGAGCATTAGGGACCACCTGGTCAACCGCATATTCCGATTGTGAAACTGATTTAGGAATTTCAAGGGATGATGGTCCGTATAAATCGTCACTACCGGGCCGTAGGCTGGAACATAAACTTCGAAATGTTTGAGCGACAAAACGATAGCAAGAAGCTCCTTCTCTATAGTCGAGTAATTCCTTTGTGCCGAATTAAACTTGCGAGAAAAGAAGCTCACTGGGTGTTCCAAGCCCTCGGAATCAGTCTGCAGTAACACTGCCCCGGCACCCACACCGCTGGCATCAGTCGCCAGCTGAAAACTCCTGGAGAAGTCTGGGGCTCTCAAAATCGGATGTGTACACAGCAGGTGCTTGACTAGGTCGAAAGCCCTCTGACACTCCGCAGCCCAACAGAACTTCACTGACTTCGACAGTAGATCAGTTAACGGTGCTAAGACAGTAGAGTATCCCCGGATGAAGCGCCTATAATAGCCTATCATACCTAGGAACCGCATGACCTGGCGCTTAGTGGTGGGCCTGGGAAACATATTGATAGCCTGTATCTTGCTCAGGGGGGGGGGGCACACCCGGCCTAACCCGACCACGAAGCCAAGATACTGCACAGTAGCCTTTACAAACTCGCACTTCCTCAGGTTCACCACCAGCCCAGCATCGTGCAACTTCCCAAACAGGGTCTCTAAGTGCCTTAGGTGATTTTCAAAATCGTCATCATACACTATCACGTCATCAAGGTAGACCGTGCAGTTAGGGATTTCGTCACAAATATCGTTCATCAGGTTCTGAAACGTGGCAGGTGCGTTCTTAAGCCCATAAGGCATTACGTTACATTGGTAGGTCTTGCCATCTACCACAAAACCACAAACTTGCTTAGCTCGGTCCGACAGGGGTACTTGCCAGTAGCCTTTTACAAGATCAATTTTAGTAAGGTACTTTGCATTCCCTATATTGTCCACGCTGTCGTCAACTCGAGGCAAAGGGTAAGGGTTGGTAGTGGTCAAGCCATTTAGCCTACGAAAATCTATGCAGAACCGCACCTTGCCGTCAGGTTTTGGCTGCAACGTGACGGGTGATGTCCACTTCACATAACCTTCAGTGATCATCCCTCTCTCAACCATGTACTTTAACTCCTCCCGTAAAGCTGGCAACTTTACCGAGGGCACACGGTAGGGCACTGACTTGAAGGGCACATTATCACCGACGTCCACGTCGTGCGTTACCTGAGTAGTGAGACCTGGGTGTTCGGCGAAAACAGAGGGGTATGACCTGAACAGGCCTAGGACAGCAGCACCCTGGTGCTCAGGCAGGTGACTTACAGCTTGCCTAGCCTCTTGTTCAGTATTCCCCGCCCACTGTTCCGCGGAAATGACACAGTCCCAGCTATCCTCCTCAGCAGCATGACTGTCCCCACCTCCTTCTCCACCCTGGCCGCTGCAGGCCAGCACAGGGACAGTGAGAGGCTCTGAGGGGCGTCTCACATACTCTTTCATGAGGTTAACATGACATAACTGATGTTTTTTTCTACGGTCAGGTGTTGCAACGAGATAATCAAGGTCGGACAGTTTCTTAGCCACCACATACGGTCCAATAAACTTGGCAGAAAGGGGGTGTCCAGGCAAAGGTAAAAGCAACATTACCTCCTGACCCACCGAAAACTCCCGAAGCTTCACCTTGGCGTCATACTGGTGCTTCATGACCGCCTGTGCATTAACCAAGTTATTACCTGCCGCTGCCATGCAACCTATAAGTCTCTCCCGGCTCTCAAGGATATATTTAAGTACAGACCCCGGCTTCTCTTCGCCCTCCCAGATCTCTTTCACCATACTTAAAGGTCCTCTCACATTATGGCCAAAGACTAGTTGATTTGGACTGAACCCCAGGCTCTCTCCTGGGACTTCACGTGCAGCGAACAGAACATACGGCAGACCCAAATCCCAATCAGTGTCATGTTCTGCACAGTAACAGCGTAGCATACTCTTCAGGGTCGAGTGCCACCGCTCCAAGACTCCCTGACTCTCGGGATGGTAGGCTGACGACACTACAGAACATATACCGTGCAACTGAAGGGTTTGCTTGAACAATTTGGATGTAAAATTGCTCCCCTGGTCTGACTGCACCTCACGTGGAAATCCATAACGGGAACAGAACAATAATAAGTTTTTAACAACTGCCTTTGCCGAGCCGTTTCTCATGGGGTATGCGTCCGGGTATCTCGTAGCCACATCCATGATTGTCAACAGGAATTTATTGCCACTACTAGTAGGCGGGAAAGGGCCAACCAAATCTACTACAACTTTGCTGAACGGAGGCCCGGTGACAGGTATGGGAAACAAAGGTGCCTTCGGGATGGTCTGGTTAGGCTTCCCCGTTGTCTGGCAGGTCGCACACCCAGCCACCCATGCACAGACATCAGCCTTGACCCCAGGCCACCAGAAAAACCTGCCCAATGCCGCCAATGTTTTTGTTACCCCCAAATGACCCGCCACCGGCACATCATGCGCCAGACACAATAAGGACTCTCTATACTTATTTGGAACAACCACCTGGTCTACTACCCTCGCACCGCCCTCCCACTTCGATTTGGGGTCTAGAAATCTGCGGTACAATATCCTGTTGAGCCTAAAGAAATCTCCCGGCTTCGCATCCCCATCTTCCTCCAACTCTATGGCACCATTGCTATAACGAGCTAGGCTAGCGTCTTGCAGCTGCTGCTCACTAATGTCCCTGGGCGTCAATGCATCAAGATGGTTTTGTAATAAGACATTACCCCGGCTAGTAGGCTCTACTGCCTTAGTGGCTCTCGCTACAGCTCTTGCCTCACGCGAAGTCTTACCCAACTCTGCCTTGTTACACACCATATCTGGGCCAGAATCAACTCCCGTGTTTATTATAGGTCCAAGTACCGAATCACCGAGAAGTGCAGCAGAATCAATGTCCCTTTTCCTGCCCTTAGCAACCTTCTCCTGATCCTTCCTCCACTGTCCCCGAGGTTGAGTGCTAGGCTGTGCAGGAGCCGCAGAGCGAGATCGGGTTACCACACAGGCCATCTCATCCTGTTGGCACCTCCCAACCCATTCCCGATTCTCACCATCCACGTCGGCCGCCCTCTCGGCAACGACTAAGGGTGGAGTCCCGGAAGTGGGCACCGCAAAGTCGTTGCCGAGAAGAAGGTCGACGCCCTCAACTGGCAAACACTCAACGATCCCTACATCCAGCTCCCTGCACACCTCTCCCACTCTCAACTCCAACCTCACAAGTGGGTATGACCTCGTAGCATTTATACCCTGCACCACAACAACTCTGGCCGCATTTATCGGTTTCCCTGTGAAGTTCCTCAACAAAGTTTGCGAAGCCCCCGTATCCCTCAGCAAGTCAACCCTCCGTAGTTCACTCCCCCAGCTCACAAACCCGTGCCCCCGATGGCTACAGAAAGTGTCCCGGACAGGTGTCGAGCCTTCCGTACGCTTCTTTACCGCATGTGCCTCAGCTGCTGACAACCTACCCCGGGCAGTTGCTGCAGCCTTCAGAGACACACCGATACTGTGAACCAATGACACCGGCTTAGCGGGAGTGTTACTAGGGCACTCACGTGAATAATGGCCTAGCTTCTGACATTTGTAACATTTCACATCCCCAATGGGCTTCTTCCCTTGTGCGGGCGAAGAAGGGGCCTGACCTTTAGTAAACGGGAGAGGCTTGTGTTTGTAGGTGTTATTAGGTGCAATGCTTTTAGTGTGGTTATGTGTGTCATAGGATTTGTTATTATCGAAAACTCTGGTGGGTGGGGTATAGCGCCCCTTCTGCCCTGACTCAGCCCTCTGAGCGGCACCGCAACCACGAATCAATGATAATCTGAGGTCTGCCATCTTGGCAGCCTCCTCTACTGTCTTGGGACATTTTTCCTTAATGTTCAGCGTTAGATCGGTTCCAGTACATTTGTAAAACTGTTCCAGATAGAAAAGTTGCTTAATTTCCTCAGCCGACTCTGCGTGCTCGGACCGAAACCAGTTATTACATGCATCTGTTAAGTCCCGTGCGTGCTCCATAAAACTGACGTCGCTCTTCTTATTCACGCCACGGAACTTCAATCTATAAGTTTCGGGTTGCAGTTCGTAGGCCCGGAGCACAGCCTCCTTCACCAGTCCATACACGACACTCTCGTCCAGTGACAGTGCATCGTAGGCTTTCAACCCCTTACCCACTAGACGTGATGAAACTAATGCTGCCCATTTAACCTCCGGCCAGTCATACTCACGACACTTCTTTTCGAAACGAGCAAAAAACTCAGTCACTGCTGTCTCATCAAATGCGGGTACTAACTTAATTAAATGCGAAAGTGAGTCTGTAACCCGGTGCCCACCACCGAGATGACGCCCCGTGGTCTCTACTCTAGACTTCTCGACATCCATTTCAGCCTGGTACCTGGTTGCATCCTGATTGGCTTGGATTCTAGCAACCTCTATGCATTCTATACTAGCCTGTTGTATCTGAGTCTCCTGCAGCTTAATCCGTTCTATACTAGCCTGTTGTATCTGAGTCTCCTGCAGCTTAATCCGTTCTATACTAGCCTGTTGACTCTCTTGCAACTTAAGCTTAGCTAGTTCTAGCTGAAATAACATCTCAGGAGACAGGCCTGGGGGGGGAGAGCACAAAATGGGGGATCCACACCGAGACGTGTTTACGGGTAAGCCAGCTTGCCATTGAGAACCCTCCTGCTGCATCGTGCTAAGACTCGCTGGCTGAGGGCCCAGCTCAGGGGTAGAGTGGAATGGAGGCTTGGAGGGAACCCCCCAAGACCCCACTCCACCCACCGCCCCATCGCCATCACCCAACAAACATGCCACCAAATTCTTCTTGGGCCAACTGTCAGGACAGTCCCGCCCCAAAACCGTGGCTAAACAGCGAAGACCGTACCAATCAATAGCCTGCAGGCGCTGTTCGGTCAAAGGTGTCTGCAAAAATGCCCGGGCATCCCTCTCTTCACTTATAACACTCCCCTCCCTAAATATCTGTTGTACTTGCTGGTCACTAGGCTGTACCGTGTTATCCTCCCCCGTAAATGATGAGTCATTAGACATAGTGCTGGTTATACAATTGCTGTTCATAAAAAAAAAAAAGTGCTTATTACTAATTGCAGTCTCGACTCACAAAATGTTAAAGATGCTTGAATGACTCTACTCTAGACACCCCTAACGAAACAATCTGCAAGTCCACCAATACAATAATGACACAATAAAAATTCCTCCAATATGCAAGAAAATTCTAGCCAGCTCTACTAGGTAGCATAGAATAGTTCTCCAAAAACCATGTGATAGGATACTACTGAATCTTGTGCAAGGTCGCCATTTTTGTTACGGCTGGATCGGCAATACATATTCGGGATTCTTGATCGTAGGACAGAAATGGCTTATGTGACAACGACACGCTCGATTCCAGTCCCAAATACTATATGCTCCAGACAACAAAAGCACCAACGCCCTACAGAGTTATCGTCTATGGTAACGAGGTACCTTAACTCGGCGAAAGTGTACAACAGGGGTAGGCTATGAGGCTAAACTCCCTCAGACATTTATAGGTTACGTTATTACTAAAGAAATGCAATACTCAAGAAACTACGTTAATATTAAGCCTCTAATAATGTAGAATAGAAGCAGGCTAAAGGTATGACAGTGAAATGCTAAATGACAAATGTACACGCCTACTTGAAAGCGCGTGCACTAGAATAACTGTCCCCTACTAACATGCACTAGCATGTAGCATACAAGATGTTCATGATCCAGTAGATACCTAATAATACACATGGAAGGAACATAAACAGTAGTCACTTATTATAATAATGAATCTATACTTGGAATAACTAAAAGGTTGCAGGCAACAGTACTGCGCCGGTAGCCTACTACCGCATAGGCTACTTCGCTTCTCTCACTCTGTCTCCCCTCTGAGTCCGTATGCGCCCTACGCAATAGAACTCCGGACACAGCAGCAAAACGACAGTGCAGTTAATTGATACATGAAAGTATTAATAGTGTTGTCTTGTGTGCGAGTAATGTGTATTGTAAAGTGTTACATACATATACTTAAAGAGAGCTGCAATGCATAGTAAAATAGAGATATATCCCACTCATCATCCCCATGTGTTCTAGCTAGCAGGCCAAGTCACAGGAACAACGAGTCCCAGCACCGAAAGCGAGAACCCAGGAAAAGACTGTAGAGAACACAAGGACAGATAAATTACGTTACTCTACTATACCGGCACTACGAGCGAGCTGTAGTCTCTGGTACTACACTCGCTCCTGGCTCGGTATGCAAATCAAGGCTAAGTCCTCGCCCCTCTACAGACAACTCCTGGGCATGGTCGGGCTCTTACACATGGCACCAGTCTAGTCACAAATTGGATGATGAGCGGGGCATATAACTCGTGAACATGTAGAACGTTCACCAACTATCCTCATCAAGAAGATCGCTGTTCACATTAACCCCTTAAATCTAATACATGTAAATATATGCTTGTCCTAAGAGTAATACGAGAGGTGAGTGCTGAAACTCCTTTAGGACCTCAAGGGAAGGTTATGCATTTAAATAGAGAGAAGAATGAAATGAGAGTAATGTCGTCAGAGAGAAAGAGTGCAACCGTGAGAAGTTGGGAGAGAGGGCAAGGGATGTTAGAATCTCAAAGGTTCTAGGCAACCTGATCATGGAACACACAGCGAGCCTCCAGGCAATGTGCTGTACGACAACATGGGCAGCCCAGGCAGCATAGGCAGGCGGCAATGGACTACCAACCCTGTCGCGCCCAGCTATAAGCGCAAGGCTGCCAACCAGTCCATACGTCTGGCAACCACCCCCCCGGCAGCGTGGCGCGTTGCTACCCTCTCGCTCTGAAGCCTAACTCACTCTCTCTCTCTGAACTCCCATTGTCCTATCTATCAACTTCTCTATTGATACTACATATTAAATGGAAGGTCTCGACATGGCTTAAAACAAAACCCACCACTGGTTAGCACATGACGAGACCTTTGCAGAGATACAAAGAACATAGTTATAAGTTGTCACACTCAATATACATAGCTGCTGACGGTAGCCAGCACGGTACAGTGGTACGGGCGGTACAGTGGAGTACCAAGGAGTACAATCAGGTTGCGTTGCCACGCACTGGGTGCGTCACACAAGTCACATCTGAGCCTTCGGATGTCAAAAGCTCAGTGCCTCAAGGAACAATGCTAGCGCCCCTTCTGTTCCTCATACTAATTTGCGACATAGATACCAACACTAGACACAGTACGGTGTCGTCTTTTGCTGATGACACAAAATTAAGCAAGATAGTAAACACACAAGAGGACACGGGCCGACTGCAAGAAGACATGAAGGTAGTGTTCCAGTGGACCAGGGAAAACAACATGCAATTATATGAAGAAAAATTCCAATTAATACAGTACAGAGATATTACAAATTACTTAACAGAATCTAACCACATAATAGAACGGAAAGACAGTGTGAAAGACCTTGGGGTATTAATGTCTGAAAATATGGGTTTCAAAGTACAAAACCAGGTCAAAGTTGCGGTTGCGAAACGTCTAACAGGTTGGATTCTACGTACATTTAAAACATGCGGTGAATTACCTATGATAATGCTCTTAAAATCTCTAGTGCTACCGCGGCTTGAATACTGTAGCATATTAACATCCCTATACAAAGCATGCGAAATAAATGACTTAGAGAGTGTACAAAGAAATTTACTTCGCATATAAGTTCGATAAAACATCTACACTATTGGGAGCGTTTAAGAGCACTGAATATGTACTCGCTGGAACATAGAAGAGAACGTTTCCTAATAATATACACGTGGAAAATCGCAGAGGGTTTAGTACCAAACCTACATACTCCGATAGTCATGAAATTCAGTGATAGGAGAGGCTGGGCATGCGAAATCCCCTGGATGAATAACAGGGGTGCTATGGGCTCTCTGCGAGAGGGCTGGTTATCACACAGAGGCCCACGTCTCTTCAACAAACTCCCACGGCGAGTAAGAGACATGAGGGACGTCTCGTTAGACAACTTCAAGAGAGCCCTCGATGTCGAATTGCAAAAAGTGCCAGACGAGCCCATCCTCGCGAGGGAGCGAGCTGTCGCTTCAAACAGTCTACTACACCAAAATCCCCACCCATAACGAGGGGCGCCGCGCTCCTTGGTGCCGCTAGAAGAGTGGCGAACACATCAAAAGTATCAAAAGTAAGTATGTACTGTCTCCAACTTAATTATATACTTTTTAAGATGGGGTGACCACACCACTGCCGCATATTCCAATTTAGGTCTCGCCATTGATTTTATTATAATTACTTGCATCTCTTCATTCAAATAGTTGAATGCTATTTTCACTTTATTCAACAGGCCATATGCTTCTCCCACTATTTTGTTAATGACTCTCGGGTGAAAGATCTCCCTGTACTATAATGCCCAAGTCCCTCTCCTTCTTTGAGGGGTTAATCATGCATTATCCTAGCTTATATTCCGAATGAGGTCTTCTTTTACTCACACCTCCTTCCATCACATGAGATTATCTGTGTTAAAATCCAATTTCCACATCTTGCTCCATTAGTTTATCTTATCCAGATCACTCTGTAGCTCTCTACAACTGTTTTCATCCACTATATGCTTCATAATCTTTGCATCGTCAGCAAACATATTCATGTATGCATGTAATTCCTTTGGCATGTAATTTATATGCACCAGAAACATAATGGGGGCCAACACTGATCCCTTTGAAACTCCACTTGTGACATCCTTCCATGTTGATAATATATGTCTCTTATCATGGTTCCCATATATCTTCCCGAGAGATAGTCCTCCATCCATTTCACAAATTATCCTGAACCACTCCAAACTTCTTCAACTTCCATCTAAGTCTACTGTGAAGAACTCTGTCAAAGGCCTTTTTTATATCAAGATACACACAGTCCACCCACCCTTCTCTCTTTTGTAGTATATCAACTACCCTATCATAAAATCTCAGCAGATTAGTAATACATGATTTTCCCTCTCTGAATCCAAATTTTCTTACAGTAAGTAAATAATTTTCTTCCAAGTATTTTATCCATCATTTCTTAATAATCTTCTCACACATTTTGAAAACAACACTTGTCAGTGACACTGGTCTATAGTTTAGCGGCTGCTCACCACTCCCACCTTGTAGATTGGTACTATATAAAAGCCCTCTTCCAGTCTAGTGGTAACTTTCCAACTTCAAAAGAGTACTTAATTATTTCATTTACAGGTTTTACCAATTCATCAGCACATTATTTTATAATCCATCCTGCTATATTGTCTGAGCCCATAGATTTCCTCACATCTAGTCCCTTCATAAGTTCTAATAGTTCCTCTGGTGAATTAGGGGATAATATCCCCCAATTTTTCGTAATTTTGGTATATAATCTTTGGCTACAAAAAATGTTCATCCATGGCATCAACTGAATGTAATGTATTATTCATAACTTCGAATATATTCTAATCATCCTCATAAATTTTGTCTCCTTCCCTCAGCCTCATTATTTTGTTCTTAATCTCCATATTGATATTCACATTCCTGTAGAACAACTTAGGATCACTTACACATTTTTCCACAATGTTTTTTTCATAATGTTTTGCTTCCTGATTCTGACATACTCGTTTCTTAGCCTCCTATATTAATTCCAGGTTTGTTCATTTCTCCTCCTTCTGGCTATGTTCCACGCCTTATTTCTCTTATCCCTAGCTATTCTACATTTAAAATTAAACCAGTCTTTTATCTGTTCAGTCCTATTTTCTTGTTTTGGCATATACCTGTTTTCAATAATATCATCATAAATGTTTTTAAACACACATTATTCCTCATTAACATTGTTTGTCTGTTCAATTTAACTCTTGTCTGTATCCTTGAAGCAACTTTGTAATAACTTAAATTTAGCTTTCCCTTAGTTTAATCTCCTTTCTTGATGTGCTTTTCTCTCTATCATTGTTGGATAACCCATCAGGATGTCTATTTAAATGACCACATGATCACTATTTCCCAGCGGAGGTAGGTATTTAGTATTTGTAATCATATCTGGATCTCTTGTAAACACCAAGTCTAATCTAGACAATTTATGTTTACTCCTTCTTCTTGTGTTTTCTTTAATATTCTAAATTAGCAGGTTTTCTGTAACCAAGTCTAGTAGTACAGTACATTCCCCCAAGAACTCATATTACTACCTGCGTCTTCCTCCTCCCAATTAACCTCTCTACAATTAAAATCCCCTACAAATATTAACTCGTTGTTTCTGTGAAATAAATGTTCCATAGTTTTGATCATCTCATCTTTTATCCCCGGTATTCTTCCTCATCCCAGGCCCTTGCATATGGTTGCATATTCTTGCTTCCAAATTTCTTAAGCATTTCTCTTCTCATAATCTGCTCTCAGATCGCCAGTATGGCTTCCTTAAGGGTCGCTCTACTGGTGATCTTCTTTCATATCTTACTAACTCTTGGTCATCTAACTTTCGGGACTTTGGTGAGACTTTTTCTGTTGCACTAGACATATCGAAGGCCTTCGATAGAGTCTGGCACAAATCTTTAATTTCCAAACTGCCCTCCTTCGGTTTCTGTCCCTCCTTCTGTGCCTTTGTCTCTAATTTCCTTTCCAGCCGTTTCGGTTGTGGACGGCCATCGCTAAATTCCTCATCCTATCAACTCCGGTGTTCCTCAGGGTTCTGTCCTATCTCCTATTCTCTTTCTAATTTTCATAAATTATCTTCTCAACTGTACATCTAGTCCCATCCATTCATATGCAGACAACTCTACTTTACACCACTCAATTAGTTTTCCAGAACGCCCCAGCCAGCAGTCCCTCAAAAATAAACGTAATGAAGCCATAAAATGCTTATCTTCTGATCTAGCTATTATTTCCAATTGGGGTAGAGAAAACCTTGTTACATTTAATGCTTCCAAAACTCAATTTATTCACCTTACTACTGTGACGCACCCAGTGCGTGGCAACTTAACCTGATTGTACTCCTTGGTACTCCACTGTGCCGCCGCGGTGCGGTGCCGCTGTGCCGCTGTGCCGCTGTGCCGTGCTGGCTGCTTATATTGAGTGTGACAACGTATAACTATGTTCTTTGTATCTCTGCAAAGGTCTCGTCATTTGCTAACCAGTGGTGGGTTTTGTTTTAAGCCATGTCGAGACCTTCCATTTAATATGTAGTATCAATAGAGAAGTTGATAGATGAGATAATAGGAATTCAGAGAGAGAGAGTGAGTTAGACTTCAGAGCGAGAGGGTAGCAATGGTTGCCAGACGTATGGACCGGTTGGCAGCCCTGCGCTTATAGCTAGGTGCGACAGGGTTGGTAGTACATTGCCGCCTGCATATGCTGCCTGGCTGCCCATGTTGTCGTACTGCACATTGCATGGAGGCTCGCTGTGTGTTCCATGATCAGGTTGCCTAGAACCTTTGAGATTCTAACATCCCTTGCCCTCTCTCCCAATTTCTCACGGTTGCACTCTTTCTCTCTGACGACATTACTCTCATTTCATTCTTCTCTCTATTTAAATGCATACCCTTCCCTTGAGGTCCTAAAGGAGTTTCAGCACTCACCTCTTGTATTACTCTTAGGACAAGCATATATTTACATGTATTAGATTTAAGGGGTTAATGTGAACAGCGATCTTCTTGATGAGGATAGTTGGTGAACGTTCTACATGTTCACGAGTTATATGCCCAGCTCATCATCCAATTTGTGACTAGACTAGTGCCATGTGTAAGAGCCCGACACATGCCCAGGAGTTGTCTGTAGAGGGGCGAGGACTTAGCCTTGATTTGCCTACCGAGCCAGGAGCGAGTGCAGTACCAGAGACTACAGCTCGCTCGTAGTGCCGGTATAGTAGAGTAACGTAATTTATCTGTCCTTGTGTTCTCTACAGTCTTTTCCTGGGTTCTCGCTTTCGGTGCTGGGACTCGTTGTTCCTGTGACTTGGCCTGCTAGCTAGAACACATGGGGATGATGAGTGGGATATATCTTTATTTTACTATGCATTGCAGCTCTCTTTAAGTATATGTATGTAACACTTTACAATACACATTACTCACACACAAGACAACACTATTAATACTTTCATGTATCAATTAACTACACTGTCGTTTTGCTGCTGTGTCCGGAGTTCTATTGCGTAGGGCGCATACGGACTCAGAGGGGAGACAGAGTGAGAGAAGCGAAGTAGCCTATGCGGTAGTAGGCTACCGGCGCAGTACTGTTGCCTGCAACCTTTTAGTTATTCCAAGTATAGATTCATTATTACAATAAGTGACTACTGTTTATGTTCCTTCCATGTGTATTATTAGGTATCTACTGGATCATGAACATCTTGTATGCTACATGCTAGTGCATGTTAGTAGGGGACAGTTATTCTAGTGCACACGCTTTCAAGTAGGCGTGTACATTTGTCATTTAGCATTTCACTGTCATACCTTTAGCCTGCTTCTATTCTACATTAGTAGAGGCTTAATATTAACGTAGTTTCTTGAGTATTGCATTTCTTTAGTAATAACGTAACCTATAAATGTCTGAGGGAGTTTAGCCTCATAGCCTACCCCTGTTGTACACTTTCGCCGAGTTAAGGTACCTCGTTACCATAGACGATAACTCTGTAGGGCGTTGGTGCTTTTGTTGTCTGGAGCATATAGTATTTGGGACTGGAATCGAGCGTGTCGTTGTCACATAAGCCATTTCTGTCCTACGATCAAGAATCCCGAATATGTATTGCCGATCCAGCCGTAACAAAATGGCGACCTCGCCAGGATTCAGTAGTATCCTATCACATGTTTTTTTGGAGAACTATTCTATGCTACCTAGTAGAGCTGGCTAGAATTTTCTTGCATATTGGAGGAATTTTTATTGTCATTATTGTATTGGTGGACTTGCAGATTGTTTCGTTGGGGGTGTCTAGAGTAGAGTCATTCAAGCATCTTTAACATTTTGTGAGTCGAGACTGCAATTAGTAATAAGCACTTCTTTTTTTTATGAACAGCAATTGTATAACCAGCACTATGTCTAATGACTCATCATTTACGGGGGAGGATAACACGGTACAGCCTAGTAACCAGCAAGTACAACAGATGTTTGGGGAGGGGAGTGTTATAAGTGGAGAGAGGGATGCCGGGCATTTTTGCAGACACCTTTGACCGAACAGCGCCTGCAGGCTATTGATTGTTACGGTCTTCGCTGTTTAGCCACGGTTTTGGGGCGGGACTGTCCTGACAGTTGCCCAAGAAGAATTTGGTGGCATGTTTGTTGGGTGATGGCGATGGGGCGGTGGGTGGAGTGGGGTCTTGGGGGGGTTCCCTCCAAGCCTCCATTCCACTCTACCCCTGAGCTGGGCCCTCAGCCAGCGAGTCTTAGCACGATGCAGCAGGAGGGTTCTCAAGGGCAAGCTGGCTTACCCGTAAACACGTCTCGGTGTGGATCCCCCATTTTGTGCTCTCCCCCCCAGGCCTGTCTCCTGAGATGTTATTTCAGCTAGAACTAGCTAAGTTTAAGCTGCAGGAGACTCAGATACAACAGGCTAGTATAGAACGCATAGAGGTTGCTAGAATCCAAGCCAATCAGGATGCAACCAGGTACCAGGCTGAAATGGATGTCGAGAAGTCTAGAGTAGAGACCACGGGGCGTCATCTCGGTGGTGGGCACTGGGTTACAGACTCACTTTCGCATTTAATTAAGTTAGTACCCGCATTTGATGAGACAGCAGTGACTGAGTTTTTTGCTCGTTTCGAAAAGAAGTGTCGTGAGTATGACTGGCCGGAGGTTAAATGGGCAGCATTAGTTTCATCACGTCTAGGGGGTAAGGGGTTGAAAGCCTACGATGCACTGTCACTGGACGAGAGTGTAGTGTATGGACTGGTGAAGGAGGCTGTGCTCCGGGCCTACGAACTGCAACCCGAAACTTATAGATTGAAGTTCCGTGGCGTGAATAAGAAGAGCGATGTCAGTTTTATGGAGCACGCACGGGACTTAACAGATGCATGTAATAACTGGTTTCGGTCCGAGCACGCAGAGTCGGCTGAGGAAATTAAGCAACTTTTCTATCTGGAACAGTTTTACAAATGCACTGGAACCGATCTAACGCTGAACATTAAGGAAAAATGTCCCAAGACAGTAGAGGAGGCTGCCAAGATGGCAGACTTCAGATTATCATTGATTCGTGGTTGCGGTGCCGCTCAGAGGGCTGAGTCAGGGCAGAAGGGGCGCTATACCCCACCCACCAGAGTTTTCGATAATAACAAATCCTATGACACACATAACCACACTAAATGCATTGCACCTAATAACACCTACAAACACAAGCCTCTCCCGTTTACTAAAGGTCAGGCCCCTTCTTCGCCCGCACAAGGGAAGAAGCCCATTGGGGATGTGAAATGTTACAAATGTCAGAAGCTAGGCCATTATTCACGTGAGTGCCCTAGTAACACTCCCGCTAAGCCGGGTGTCATTGGTTCACAGTATCGGTGTGTCTCTGAAGGCTGCAGCAACTGCCCGGGGTAGGTTGTCAGCAGCTGAGGCACACGCGGTAAAGAAGCGTACGGAAGGCTCGACACCTGTCCGGGACACTTTCTGTAGCCATCGGGGGCACGGTTTGTGAGCTGGGGGAGTGAACTACGGAGGGTTGACTTGCTGAGGGATACGGGGGCTTCGCAAACTTTGTTGAGGAACTTCACAGGGAAACCGATAAATGCGGCCAGAGTTGTTGTGGTGCAGGGTATAAATGCTACGAGGTCATACCCACTTGTGAGGTTGGAGTTGAGAGTGGGAGAGGTGTGCAGGGAGCTGGATGTAGGGATCGTTGAGTGTTTGCCAGTTGAGGGCGTCGACCTTCTTCTCGGCAACGACTTTGCGGTGCCCACTTCCGGGACTCCACCCTTAGTCGTTGCCGAGAGGGCGGCCGACGTGGATGGTGAGAATCGGGAATGGGTTGGGAGGTGCCAACAGGATGAGATGGCCTGTGTGGTAACCCGATCTCGCTCTGCGGCTCCTGCACAGCCTAGCACTCAACCTCGGGGACAGTGGAGGAAGGATCAGGAGAAGGTTGCTAAGGGCAGGAAAAGGGACATTGATTCTGCTGCACTTCTCGGTGATTCGGTACTTGGACCTATAATAAACACGGGAGTTGACTCTGGCACAGATATGGTGTGTAACAAGGCAGAGTTGGGTAAGACTTCGCGTGAGGCAAGAGCTGTAGCGAGAGCCACTAAGGCAGTAGAGCCTACTAGCCGGGGTAATGTCTTATTACAAAACCATCTTGATGCATTGACGCCCAGGGACATTAGTGAGCAGCAGCTGCAAGACGCTAGTCTAGCTCGTTATAGCAATGGTGCCATAGAGTTGGAGGAAGATGGGGATGCGAAGCCGGGAGATTTCTTTAGGCTCAACAGGATATTGTACCGCAGATTTCTAGACCCAAAATCGAAGTGGGAGGGCGGTGCGAGGGTAGTAGACCAGGTGGTTGTTCCAAATAAGTATAGAGAGTCCTTATTGTGTCTGGCGCATGATGTGCCGGTGGCGGGTCATTTGGGGGTAACAAAAACATTGGCGGCATTGGGCAGGTTTTTCTGGTGGCCTGGGGTCAAGGCTGATGTCTGTGCATGGGTGGCTGGGTGTGCGACCTGCCAGACAACGGGGAAGCCTAACCAGACCATCCCGAAGGCACCTTTGTTTCCCATACCTGTCACCGGGCCTCCGTTCAGCAAAGTTGTAGTAGATTTGGTTGGCCCTTTCCCGCCTACTAGTAGTGGCAATAAATTCCTGTTGACAATCATGGATGTGGCTACGAGATACCCGGACGCATACCCCATGAGAAACGGCTCGGCAAAGGCAGTTGTTAAAAACTTATTATTGTTCTGTTCCCGTTATGGATTTCCACGTGAGGTGCAGTCAGACCAGGGGAGCAATTTTACATCCAAATTGTTCAAGCAAACCCTTCAGTTGCACGGTATATGTTCTGTAGTATCGTCAGCCTACCATCCCGAGAGTCAGGGAGTCTTGGAGCGGTGGCACTCGACCCTGAAGAGTATGCTGCGCTGTTACTGTGCAGAACATGACACTGATTGGGATTTGGGTCTGCCGTATGTTCTGTTCGCTGCACGTGAAGTCCCAGGAGAGAGCCTGGGGTTCAGTCCAAATCAACTAGTCTTTGGCCATAATGTGAGAGGACCTTTAAGTATGGTGAAAGAGATCTGGGAGGGCGAAGAGAAGCCGGGGTCTGTACTTAAATATATCCTTGAGAGCCGGGAGAGACTTATAGGTTGCATGGCAGCGGCAGGTAATAACTTGGTTAATGCACAGGCGGTCATGAAGCACCAGTATGACGCCAAGGTGAAGCTTCGGGAGTTTTCGGTGGGTCAGGAGGTAATGTTGCTTTTACCTTTGCCTGGACACCCCCTTTCTGCCAAGTTTATTGGGCCGTATGTGGTGGCTAAGAAACTGTCCGACCTTGATTATCTCGTTGCAACACCTGACCGTAGAAAAAAACATCAGTTATGTCATGTTAACCTCATGAAAGAGTATGTGAGACGCCCCTCAGAGCCTCTCACTGTCCCTGTGCTGGCCTGCAGCGGCCAGGGTGGAGAAGGAGGTGGGGACAGTCATGCTGCTGAGGAGGATAGCTGGGACTGTGTCATTTCCGCGGAACAGTGGGCGGGGAATACTGAACAAGAGGCTAGGCAAGCTGTAAGTCACCTGCCTGAGCACCAG
>JBAKBP010023376.1:0-37062 GCA_037953745.1 Lithodes maja
GTCACACCATCTACCTCCAGTTCCATCCTGACCAACGGGTATGATCTGATAGCATTGATACCTTGCACCACAACCACCCGTGCCACATTTATTGGTCTACCAGTAAAGTTCTTCATCAAAGTATGAGAGGCATCCGTGTCTCGCAACAGCTCAACTCCATGCTTCTTACCAGCCCACTTCACGCAGCCAGGCCCTCGATGGTCGCAAAAGACATCGCGGACAGGGTTCGAGCCTTCCGGATTCTTCTCCACTGGCTGTGTCCCAGCCTCTGACGTTATACCCCGGGCAAACTCAGACGACTTCGGGGACACCCCAATGTTGCGAGCCAAAGACACAACTGCATTAGGTAGCTTGCTTGGACAGGCTCTTGCAAAATGCCCCTTCTCATGACAATGAAAACACTCTAACTACCCCTTGGGCTTCCTTTGAGGTGGGGAAGGGCCCGGACCCTTCTTAAACGGGACGGTATTAGGTCAGACTTAATATCATTGCTCTTGTTGTTATTGTTATATGGTGTATCACCGACTCGGGGGGGTGGAGTGTTGCGCCCCTTGTTACCTGCATCGTTCCGTTGTGCAGATCCGCACCCACGAATCAACGATAGCCTACGGTCAGCCATCTCAGCTGCCTCCTGTAGAGTTTTCTTTTTTTTTTCTTTAAGATTCAACGTTAGATCGCCCCCCGTACACTTGAAAAATTGTTCTAGAAGCATCAGCTGTTTCAACTCCTCAAACGTCGATGCCTTCTCAGAACGCAGCCAGTTTCTAAATGCATCGGACAGATCCCGGGCATGCTCAAGAAAGGTGCACTCACGACCCTTCGTTACACCCCGGAACTACAATCTGTATGTCTCTGGTTGTAACTCGTACGCCCGCAGAACAGCCTCCTTCACTACCTCATAATCGACGCAAGACTCCAAGGGCAACGCATCATATGCCTTGAGTCCTTTGCCAACCAACCTAGAGGAAACAAGGGCTGCCCACTTAACCTCGGGCCATTGGTGCTCCCGGCACTTCTTCTCAAAAAGCATGAAAAATTCGGTGACACCCGACTCGTCAAATACAGGGACTAACTTACGAAGGTGCGATAAAGACTGATCAAGACCTCGATTCCCAGAACCGAGACGCTGCCCTGTTGACTCCACCCGAGACTTCTCAAGATCTATGTCTGCATATTATTTCGTAGCCTCAACCTGAAGCTCAGCCTCTCTCTGCTTGAGCTCCTTCTCACACTTATACCTGAGCTCAGCCTCTCGCTGCCGTTGCTCGAGCACAGCCTCATGCCTTCGTTGCTCAAGCTCAGCCTCATGCCTCGTTGCTCAGCCTGCATTTTAGCCATCTCAAGCTGGAAGATCATATCTGCAGTTAAACCTTGAGGAGGAGGAGATGCAACAATTGGAGACTCACCCAAGTGCAAACCACGCTGCCAGTGACTATCGGCCTGCGGGAACGTACCCGGCTCCGGAGCCCGAGGGGGCGCCATGGTAGAAGTCGAGTGGAACGGGGGCTGGGCCGAAGGTGCCCCAGCTCCCGCTCCACCCGAAGCCCCACGCACCCCACCGAGCACCCAGGCCACCAGGTCACCTCTCGTCATGCTGCTAGTGCCCACATGACCCATGACGTGGCCAAACACTGGAGACCATACCAATCAATCCCCGACACCCGGTCAACAGTAATAGGCATCTCAAGAGACTTCTTTGCATCCTCCTCACTAGTTATAACTCTAATGCCTTCTAACAAACCCCGCTGCTGCACCTCAGATCCTGCTTCCCGTACTGTGTCCTCACTGTACACTGATCGGTCGTCCGACATAGTGTCCACTGAAAATTGTCAACGTTTATAAAAAAAAGGAGTACCTAAACTCTCATGCAGCACTATTCACTCAAAAATGCTTGAAGACTCTTAAGTGTTATACTACTTGCCAAAAAAAAATCTGTGTCCACTATATTCCTTTAAACAAAAAACAAATGACCACAACACTCCTGCAATATTTCTCTAAGCTCACAAAATCCTGAGCAAGGTCGCCATTTGTTACGACCGGGACTCGTATAAAACAAGGGCTCTTAATCCTTGGACTAGAAAGGCACACAGCCACAACGGTAACACTAGATCCAACCCTCGAACTTATAATGCCGGCGCACCAAAACACCTATACCCTCCAGAGTTAAATCTGCGATAGCGGGGTATCCTCTAACTCGGTATAAATGCACTACTACTACAGGCTGATGATCTCTGATACAGCCTAATCACAACAACATACAATTACGTTAATAATGTATACAAGGAAAAGATAGAGAGCTTAATTAAATCACTGGAATGATTTAATGCAAACAAGAAGAAGGTATAATTAAAGTTACTCTAAACAATAATGAACTGTCACTCCTATATTAAAGAAAGTGAATGAATGTCCTAAAGCATCGAACAGGAATCTTCTGAAGAAAGTCTGATGCTGCTAAGATGATCGAATCGGATTTTGAACTGTTATATAAAGCAGGGACAAGATATGACAAGTGTAGGGACATACAGTGTTAACTGGCACGGGAATAACGATAAATGCGCAATAGTATTATCTCCAACAACAAAAGAAGTACTTCCTCATGCAATGCAAAAGCCTGCTCAGGTTGTGCAACTCAACAACAACCAAGGCTTACAATCAACGTGAATAAAAATGCTGCATACATAACATAAGAGTTTATAATCCTAATCGGGTGTCTGCTAGGCGAATAAAGTCTAGCTGGGATGTCGTAGGCTAGGAAACAATGGCTGAGCAAGCGGCTTGTAGCCTAGCGAGGTCCTTAAGACTGTACGGCCAAATTACGTTAAATGACGGGGTGCTCTCTTGAGAGATCCAGATCGCTAGTATCTGGTTCTCTCCTGGCGACCCTCTTCAAGTCAAAGCAAAACGAGTTAGCACAGTGTAGGGTGGCAGAGGCAAAAGCCCTCACTCGCAACACAGTACTAAACTCACAAGGTACACAGTCAGAAAGACAACCTAGGCTTCCCACGTATCCGTTGCGATTGTACAAGTTCAACAAAACCTGGTACACATCGGAAATCACAACATCAATAGCCACACTCCAGTCTAGCATTAAATAGCCCAGCAGACAACCAAGAAATAGGTAGGGAGACACCGCGAGTGTGTCGAACCTCTACAGACAAAATGTTAACCCCTCCAAAATGTCTAACTAAACATGAGATATCTGAGAGCTTCAGCATATAATACGATGACCGATATATGAAATCGTGCAGAACCAAAGGGGAGTTATGATATTAAATAGATTAGAAGCATAAGAGGTAAGAAGTTGAGAGAGAGAGAAAGTGTTCTATAGGTGGAAGTCGGGGACAGATGGCAAGGGAGGTGTGAAGGGTATGCTGGTCAGGCAAGCTCTGAGCAAGGAAGGCACAAAGGCAGCAGGGAGTGCGGGGGGACTACCTCCTGCTGCGGCAGGAGGGCGGAAAAGCGGCCAGCCAATCAGAGGGCCCTGCCGTGGCATGACATCACCGAGACAACGCGTAACATTACGCGCACAACCTCTGCCTCCTGCACTTACTCACGCACACTCTCTAGCTGTATCATTCAGTCTTATACATTAAACTTATAACTGATGATATAAAATATAATGCATTGTCACAGACAAAAATAAAGACCACTTCTATACTGCCTGTGACATGACGATTCACAAGAAAGAAAGTATAACATTTTCTGATAACTGTAGCCCATTTCACTGCCCTGGCGAGCGCTAGTGGCTACCGGGAGGCGATTCTGCCAACGCTGGTAGGCGTCACACTTGGGAGAGGGGAGGGACATTCAAATCATGAGCGGCAGGTGCAGTTGGGCTCTGTGGAGAGTCGATGTGAACAGGGGCCATTGTATGGTCCACAGATGGAGGACGGGAATCTTTAGTCGTAAAAGCAGGTAATTTAGTATCAGAGCGTGAGAGAGCATCAGACTCGGAACAACTCGGAGGGGAGGTGTCCAAGGTGGTAGACTCAGAGAGCAGAGGAAGGCCAGATGGAGAGTCGAGGGGAATGCAAAGGTCAAGTAACGGGGGTGCCAAAACTGGATCCATGATGACCCTAGTTGTTTTTACTATTCTATTTTCATTTTATCGGAAAACAAAATAGAAAGAAAAACAAAACCGAGGGGGAAAAAAAAGAAAATGAAAAAGAAAAAATGGAAACAAAACAATGAATAAAGAGCATACTAGAAGGGCCAACAGAGATCTCTCCTTCGTGAGTCAGGGAGTCCCAGCCTTCACACCGGTAGCGCAAACAGGGGCAGGTCTCCAGGGGGCTCATCCTCATACCCTACCCCCCTAGACTAGGGTGGATAGCACCAAAACGCACAGAGAGGCCAAGCTTAGGCAAAACTGCTATACTGGGACTGAGGGCAAAGGTAATTGCAATCATCCCCAATCTGTGCGTAATGGAGGGCAGCCGGACAGAAGCCAGGAAACCCACCAGGAAAGGAAAACGGACCCCTGGAACTGAGACCGGTCCCCACTGATGGGCGACCCCAGGAGCGTCAACGCAGGCAACCGCGTCGCCGCTCCCGGGACCAGCCCCCTCGGGTGGTGAGCTAGACCGCCACGGCCCCTGTAAACGGAGAGGAGCCAGGACTCAAGACTCAGCGAGGGAAGGCTCTCGAGCCTAGCTGGCACAATTCAGTTAAAATAGGGAGGAAATCCTCCGCAAAGTTAAAACCAAAAATGGGAACACAAAAAATGCTGTCACCGGGAGGTTCCGCTTACCCCAGTGACAACGGGAGGGCACTTTGTCCACAACGCTGATTGAATCCCTGCCCTAAAGAGAGTGACATCAACAACCCCACTTCAAGCCCCGCCACCACGGCAAGGTTGTTCCCCATTGGCGGGGATATATATACTGTATATATATATATATATATATATATGTTGCGATCTCTAATATTGGCATATTTAGACGCTAGTCTGACGGCCTTCCAGATCAATAGCCAGAAAGTTGTGGAAGGTGGATGGGGTAGCAACCGACGCTGAATATCAAGTACCTTGGTGTATCTTGTATTATTGGTGTGTGTGTGTGTGTGTGTGTGTGTGTGTGTGTTAAAACATTTCATTCAATGTGAAGTGCTTGCACTAAGATAACACTATCTACAATCTACGATTCAAAAGGAAGTGCTTGCACTAAGATAACATTATCTATAGTTTCCTTAATAGGCCTTTACGAAAGCATTAATATTGAGTATGGATTATTCAGTATTAAATTGATATTTGTAATTATGGCACCAGCTTACATTATAAATGTATATAGTATGTATTAAGTTAACTTTCTTTCTCAAAATTCAACAATTCATCACAGTACTCTCTCCATCTATCATTGTTATGCCCTGATTTTATGCAGGATTAACAATGGATACAGGTGAGTTCTACTCCACTGGGACTTCCAAGTTCAAATACGTACATACAATATCAAAGAAAACAGAGGATAATATATCGCAAAATATGGTTTGATAATACAGCTTTATTTCTCCTTCACTATATATGAGAAATAATCTGGAAAAACATGGAACATGAATCACTGCCAGTGAATAGTACTTAAGTTTATCACTAACTCCTAGCACAGTCGCGGAGCTAGAGAGGGAGCAGGTATATTGTCCAACTTCACTTGTAATCGAGAAAGCTTAAAACACTGGAGCGTATTGAGAGAGCAGTAGTTTAAGGAGTGGGGGTACACTATCCCTTTCTTCCGGAATGTCAGTGATATTCAAGTTCAAGGTCAACTGCCCCTAGTATGTACGTAGCCGTGTCGCATAGAAAACGCAGAGTCATGGTGGACTCTGAAATATTTTCAAACACTCTTGTGGATTTCGGCAGTCGCTGACTTCTCAAAAGTAGGTTAAAATGAAATCATTCGAATTTGAATCACTATTGAATGGCTAATTGTTCTTCTGGATCACGCGCACTGCAGGCACTTACAACTCGTAGCTTTGTAACCCGATAATTAACACTTGTAGAGGATTTCAACGGGTTAAGGCACTTTTGGAAAAACTCTGTTTATTTCTGCTGAAAACTTGGGTTTTTAGTTAGAGTCGATGAACTCTTCCAAAATTAGCTTAGGTGTCCTAATTTGGATTTTTCACTTTGATAGGGTTAGATGTTCATGACTTTTGTTACGCTATTCGGGAAACTAATTCTTTTCGTTCTACTCCGATTACTTGGACTTAGTAGCATTTATTTCACTTTTGGGGACTATTGAGGGACTCTGTTTATTTCACGCTCACTCGGCACTTTTCTACTTATTGTCACTTTCTCTTCTGCTCTTGATATCTAGGCGTGGTAACTTCTCTGGTGATTTCTCCTGATAGCACTTAATTAAGGAGGTGGTTGGTTCTCGTCTTCTGCTTCCCCGTGGGTCGTCTAGGTGGGACGGCTGTGTGAAGTAGTTACAGATGGGTTGATTGGGCTTGAGATCTTAAGTATGGCTCCATAACATAAAATAACCGTCTGGCGAATTATTGTTGGGCACCATACCTAACTAACGCAAGTATTTCAGAGGTAGGAGAAACTACTCGACTGTTCTGATCAGTATATCAACCGTTGATGAAGTCCTGTTAAGGTACTCTCGGGCTAGGATCTTAAATATCGAGTCTTGTGGTCGATATCGGACAAAAGCAGTAAGGTTGTTTCCAGTGGTCTTACTGTCTGTCCTGATCTTTATGAGAGGCTCGGAGGACCCGGGGCGGTGTTTAAACCTTTAAGTTACACAGTCATGTGGGATGCCACAGACTCAGTGCACCAAGGACTTGTCTCTGCAGAGTGCCCGTGAGGGTATTTCGCCAAGCCCTGTCTCTAACACAGCGGTCTCAGAGGCTCGAGACTACCTGTGCAGAGTGGTAGTGTCCACTTCCAATAGTAAAGACAGAGAGGTCGGCAGGCCGGAGTCTCTCAACCCTTCACTAGAGAAAATGTAACCTCGCTATGGAGCCAATGTCACGTCGGCAGGCCGAACGACGACAAAGTTCCTCGACAAGGACACTTTCGAATAAGTGTTCACTTGGACTCAGTAGAAACAGAGAGGTCGGCAGGCTGGAGTCTCTCTACTTTTACTAAGAAAAGTGAAGCCTGACAATAGAGAATATGTCCACGCTGGCATACCAGACGTCAACAGAGTTCCTCTATCAGGACACTTGTTCCTTCCCACTCTAGAGAATATTGAGGACGGCAGGCCATGCACCTCAACTTCATTTAGGGATGGTGCGTGTGTGGACTTTCCTTTGCGAGATTGACAAGTAGGAGCGGCAGGCCGGTATCCTCCTTCCCAACCTCAGAATCAAGAAGAGAGAGCAGCAGGCCGGTAACTCTCTTCCTACCCCTGTAGGAAAGCTGTTCCTATCTCAGTAGCTGTGTGTCTCACTGGCATGCCAGATGAGGGAAGAGTTACTGGGACAGGCCACAGTTATCAGTAACTTGTAGTCTAAGAAGAAAGTTTCCAGCAGGTCGTACGCTTTCCCACTAGACTAGGTAGGAACCGCCTAAGTAGGGTCTCTACATTAGCTGGGCAGGCCTCTGGCTAACGAAATCCCTAGTATAGGGCTTTGGATGTCTCTGTTTCAGTAGCTGTGTAGCTCACTGGCATGCCAGATGAGGACAGAGTTCCTGGGACAGAACACAGTTATCGGTAACTTGCAGTCTACGAAGAAAGTTTCCGGCAGGCCGTACGCTTTCTCACTAGACTAGCTAGGAACCGCCTAAGTAGAGTCTCTATGTTAGCTGGGCAGTGTGACGCTTCTGCAAAGTAGCCACGTGCGGGCATGCGCGCGCATCGGCTGCCCAGCCGTTTAGAAACCGGCTGGCGGCAGCCGGCCGGCAGGCTTTTCCTTAGTATATATCCTACGACAACGTAACTAATGTCTGGGATATTCTTATGTTGTTTCACAGCTTGTAGCTGCCCTTATTCTTAACCAACGCATCTTAGTATATTTTATTCTCGATAGTTGATTGTTTCATTATAATATATAAGATGTAAGTCTAGTGAGGGCGGGAGGAGACGAGCGGGAGAGAGAGACCGGCTTGGGACGTTGCTTCGCTTGCCAGCTTGGGACGAGCCTGAAGCGTTGCCATATGCATTTGATTGCAACGTTAGGCTTAGTTTCGACTCACGCACGGGGTAGAGGATTTTGACCCAGCAACTGTGTTGAGTGTTGCCAAGCATGGGATGTATTCTGCATGCCTAGGGCGGGGTCCAGACAGATTCAAGGCTCAGAGCTCACCTCACTGTCGTACCCTTCGGACCCCCTTGATATCTATCCCTCTCAACCCCACTTAGAAACTTTCTCTCTTACTTTGTATACCTTCCTTCCACTACTTCACCAATCTATTTAATTATCCCATCCCCTTGATAGACCTTATATCTATTATTGTATTAACGACGAGCTCTCAGATAACTAGATAAGATTTTGGGCCTTATGCAGAGACGTAATTGTTAATGAGACCTAGGAAGCTTTTTTGTTGTCTCATATTTGGTGGTTTCATGCTTGCTGGTGTGTTTTTGTGTCAGGTTAGCAGGGGCTAGACCGGAGGGAAGGCTTTTTGCGATCCTTTTAAGTAAAGTCTGCTGGTGCGAGTCCTGTGGACCCGCACGACTTTACTAGGATACCCGTGGGAGTCTGGGGGCATTTTCTTGTCTGTGTCCCTGTGTGTCTAGTGTTGTGTTGTGTGAGGGCCCTTGCCTAGTCCACTCAGCACTGCGCTAGCACGTCTTGCTTTTGTTTTAGGGTCGCCAGGAGAGAGTCAGATACTTGCGATCTGAGTCTCTCAAGAGAGCACCCTTTCAATTAGAGTAATTTGGCGCACAGACTTGGGAACGTCCCTAGGCTAGAGCAGGTGACTCAGCCCGGGTATCCGAAGCCTATATCCTTCCGGCTAGACCTCTGCCACCTGGCAGATTAACAGTTAGGGGTTTATTATCTCTGTATGCTTGTTATTGTGCCACAGTTTACCGTTTTTGTGAGCATTGTGAGTCAGGGTGTGGCTTAGAGACTCTGTCCGAGCAGGCTTGCCTGACTAAGAGTGAGAAGCACACCTGTATGTGGTTATGTTGCGAGTTGCTGCCTTTATTTAATTATACATATGCCATTATACACTGTATGGCCTATCACTAGTATTTATTCCTGCTTATGAGTTAAGAGTTCTCTAAATCCGTAACGTACTTTCTTTGCTAAGCATCAGATCCTACAGTAGCCGCATGCAGTTTAGAAATCCGCATCTTGTCTACCTGTACGATGTTTTGAGGACTGTTTGCTTTCACCTTCTTTCACGCAGGGGTGATTAGTTGTATTAATTAACGTAACGTTAAATGTACTTTCTTCTAGTTTGTTATTAAATTGTTTCTGCAATTTAATTCCGTTATCTATCTTTTCCTTGAAGCTTTAAGTCAACTTAATTGTGTGATCTTTTATATAGCCTGCTTGACTATCAGCAGTCTATAGTGCGTGCACCCTGTAACCGAGTCATAGGATACCTCGTTGTCCAGGCAGGACTCTTGACGGTTTAGGGTGGTTTGTTGCCTGGGTTTATAGATAAGGGTTGGATCTAGCGTTTTCCGTTGTTGCTTGTTGCCGCATACCTAGTCCAATAGAAAGAGCCCATTGTTTATATATCCCAGGACGTAACAAATGGCGACCTTGCATAGGATTTACTGAACAGACGAATATAGTGGTCATTTGTTTTGAGATTCCTTATGATTAGAGGAATACAGTTGACATAGAGTTTTTTTTTTTGGAGCAACCAATATAACACATTAAAGACTTTAAATAACATTAGTATATACATACTTGCATTAGGAGATAAGGCACATTCTATAACCGTGATAATTACTGCAGTACACAAACATGTCTAATACATCAGAACACAGTGATGGGTCAGGTCACGATACGGGCTCGGAGGGAGAAAGACCTGTGGAGTGGCTAGTCGATAGCGAGGAGAGTGCTAGAAGATTTTAGAGGTGCCCCTTGCCGCTGCCAGGGTGTTGAAGCTGAATAAGTATGGCTTAAAGTGGGTGGCAGGTCTTCAGGGTCACCAGAGTTTAAGTGGCATTAGGAAAGATCAGCTGAGGACTTTGATATTGGGTTTAGAAGGGAGAGACCTGGGTGGAGAGGCGACTGGGGGCCCCGGTCCCCAGCCCCCCCTCCACTCTACCCCCATATCAAACATCAGGATGCCTGAATTTAGTACATACCCCCAAGTTGATGGTCAATGGCAGCGTGGAATTCAATCACAGGGACCCTCTCCATTAAATGCATCTTCCCCTCCTCAAGGGTTGACTCCAGATTTGTTGTTTCGGCTTGAGATGGCCAAGGTTGAGGTTGCTAGAGCTCAGGTTGAGGCTGCTAGAGCTCAGGTTGAGGCTGCCGAGAGACAGGCTAGTGTGCAGGCTGAGGCTGCAGAGAGAACAGCTATACGAGAGGCTGAACTGCAGGCAGAGTCTACTAGGTATCGGGCTGACAGGGAGCTGGAGAGATCTCGAGTGGAGGTAACAGGGCGAAATATTGGGGGAGGTAACAGACATCGGGACCAATCATTGTCGCACCTGCTTAAACTAGTTCCTGTGTTCGATGAATTATGTGTGACTGAGTTTTTTATGCGATTTGAGAAGAAGTGTCAGGAACACCAGTGGCCTCAGGAAAAGTGGGCAGCATTAGTTTCATCAAGACTCCTAGGAAAGGGGCTAAAAGCGTATGATGCACTACCTTTAGAGTCCTGTGTAGTTTATGATGAGCTAAAGAAGGCTCTGCTACGGGCCTATGAGTTACAACCAGAAACTTACCGCTTGAAGTTTCGGGGTGTTACTAAGGGCAAGGATAGTACCTTCCTAGAACACGCCCGGGACTTGTCTGATGCACTACGACATTGGCTGCATTCTGAGAGGGCAGCTACTTTTGAGGAGTTGAGTGAGCTGGTTCTCTTGGAGCAGTTCTTTAAGTGCACAGGCGGGGACTTAACATTAAATATAAAGGAAAAAATCCTAGAACTCTCCAGGAGGCAGCAGAAATGGCTGACCTCCGACTGTCATTAATTCGAGGGTGCGAAGCAGCAGCTAGGAGTGAGTCGGGTGCAAAGGATCGTACCCCTCCCCCTCCCAAGAATTTTGATACACATAAATACACAAAACCATGTAGCACTGACAATAAAACTGAACATAAACCAAATACCGTCCCGTATAAGAAGTCTAATGGTACCTCCCACTCCCAAGGGAAACCAAAGAGTAAAGAGTGCTTTGCATGTCACAAGGAGGGTCACTTTGCAAATGATTGTCCGAACAAGCCACCAAACAAGGTTGTGTCATTGGCCCGCAGCATAGGGGTGTCGCCTATATCTTCTGAGTTTGCCAAGGGTAGTTCATCAGAGGGTGGGACACAGCCTGTATTCAAGAGTCCGGAAGGCTCGAACCCTGTCCGCGACGTCTTTGGGGGTCATAGCGGGCATGGTTTTGTGAGGTGGGCCCGCTGGTGCGGATGGAGCTAGAGGTGGGTGGTGTGGCGAAGGAGCTGGATGTAGGAATTGTAGAGAACTTGCCTGTTGGGGGCGTCGACCTCCTCCTCGGCAACGACTTTGCGATGCCTGCTTCTAAGGTTTCACCCTTGGTCGTTGCCGAGAAGGCGGCCGACGTTAGTAGGGACGAACAGGAGTGGGTTGAGAAGTGTAGCGTACAAACCAGGGCGTGTGTTGTGACGCGTTCTCAGACATCCGGAGCCTTGCAGCCACCACCTCAGTCTATCAAACCGCGGAGGAAAGGTCACAAGAAAACGGGAAGTGTTGGTCAATTGGAGAGTTTTGAGCCGGCAGTGTTTCTTGGTGACTCATTATTGGCACCTATGTTAGAGTCTGGAGAGGCCCCGGGGCCTGTCACCGCTAGTGCAGGTGCAGGGCAGGAAGAGACTCTGCGACAGCATCGTTATGCGCAGCATGAGGAAAGGATGGCTCAGCGGGACATTGGAGGTGGAAATAAATTATTTAAGATGAACTTGGATAATCTCGCACCTGCTGATATATGTTCCTTGCAGCTGGAAGATCCTGAAGTCAGGGCGTGTGGTAATGGTGCTATCGAACTGGAGAGTGATGGGGATGCACAGCCTGGTGATTTTTTCTTGTCCGAGGGGATCTTGTATCGGAGACATCAGGATCCCAAGAAAAAGTGGGATGACGGGTCAGGATTAGTGGACCAGTTAGTAGTACCGAGGGTGTGCCGTGAGAGCTTATTGAGATTAGCTCATGATGTGCCTTTGGCAGGACACCTGGGGGCACATAAGACGGAGGCAGCTCTGAGCAAGCTTTTCTGGTGGCCTGGGTTAAAGGCGAGTGTCGTGTCATGGGTGTCACAGTGTCACACTTGTCAAGTTGTTGGGAAACCCAATCAGGTCATCCCAAGAGCCCCGTTACAACCCATCCCTGTCATTGGGCCGCCCTTCAGCAAAGTAGTTATCGATATGGTTGGCCCATTGCCCCCACTAGTGCCGGCAATAAATTTTTACTAACTGTAATGGATGTAGCAACACGGTATCCAGATGCTTACCCCATGCGCAATGGGATGGCTAAGACTGTTGTCAAAAACCTACTTGTCTATTTCTCTCGTTATGGCTACCCTCAGGAGATCCAGTCTGATCAGGGATCCAATTTTACTTCTGCTCTGTTTAAGCAGACCATGCAGCAACATGGGATAGTGTCTGTGGTGTCATCTGCCTACCATCCCGAGAGTCAGGGAGTTTTGGAAAGGTGGCACTCGACTCTCAAGAGTATGTTGCGGTGTTTATTGCATGGCAAATGGGAAGGACGGGGATCTAGGTCTCCCATACGTTTTATTTGCTGCGAGAGAAGTACCTGGGGAGAGCTTGGGATTTAGCCCGAACGAGTTGGTTTTTGGACACAGGGTCAGGGGGCCCCTCCACATAGTCAAGGAGATCTGGGAGGGAGTCACAAAGCCATGCTCGCTTCTAAAGTATGTAGTTGAAAGCCGTGAGAGAATGCTAAAGAGCTTGGAGGTAGCAGGTCGGAACCTTAAGAGTTCACAAGCTCAGATGAAGGACAGATACGACCAGAATGTAAAGCTGAGGGAGTTTGAAGTAGATCAGGAGGTACTGATACTACTGCCTCTGGTGGGACACCCCTTGTCTGCCAAGTATTCTGGTCCGTATCGGGTTGTAAGGAAGGTTTCTGATCTCGACTATTTAGTAGCTACTCCTGATCGTAAGAAAAAGAACCAACTTTGCCATGTAAATCTGATGAAAGAGTATGTGAGGCGCCCCTCCGAGCCTCTCACTGTCCCGGTGTTGATCTGCAGCGATCGTGGTGGAGAAGGAGGAAGGGACAGTCAAGCTGCGGGGGAGGATAATTGGGATTGTCATTGTTTCCGCGGATCAGTGGGCGGGGAATTCTAGACAAGTGGCTCACGAGTTGATATTGCACCTGCCTGAGCAACAGCGTGTAGCTGTGCAGCACTTGTTTGATTCAAACCCAGCTGTTTTCGCGGAGCATCCTGGCCTCACTACTCAAGCGGTGCACGATGTCGATGTTGGGGACCACCCGCCCTTTAAATCAGTGCCATACCGTGTTCCCCCTATTAAATTACCAGCACTTAGGGAAGAGCTGGATTATATGCTGAAACGTGGGCTGATTTCTGAGGGTGCAGTAAGGTGGACTTCCCCAGTCACACTGCAGCCCAAACCAGATGGCAAGGTGCGGTTTTGTATAGATTTCCGCAGGTTGAATGGTTTAACCCCCACAAATGCCTACCCCGTCCCTCGCGTGGACGACAATGTGGATAAGATAGGAAAAGCCAAGTTCCTCACTATGATAGACCTTGTTAAGGGTTATTGGCAAGTGCCCTTGTCTGATCGAGCGCGAGAGGTGTGTGGGTTTGTGGTGGACGGTGCCACATATCGTTGCCATGTTATCCCATACGGGCTGAAAAATGCCCCTGCAACGTTTCAGAAATTAATGAACGACATTGTAGCCGACATTCCCAACTATACGGTGTACCTAGATGATGTCATAATATACGACAAGGATTTTAACAGTCACTGTGCTCACATCGGACAGCTTTTTAATAAACTGAATGAAGCAGGTTTGGTGGTAAACCTGGGTAAGTGCGATTTTGTCAAAGCCACAGTTTTGTACCTGTGGTTCGAGGTGGGGATGGGTCAGGTGTGCCCTCCACAGACAAAGATCAAAGCCATCGATCAGTTTCCCCAGCCTACGACTAAGAAACAAATCATGCGGTTTCTAGGTATGATAGGCTATTATCGTCGCTTCATCTAAGGCTATTCGACTGTACTTGCACCTTTAACTGACTTATTATCTAAGGACAAGAAGTTCCGGTGGTCTCCTGAGTGTGCAGAGGCGTTTTCCTTGGTGAAACACCTGTTATGTACCCACCCCATACTCAGGGCCCCGGACTTCAGCAGACCTTTTCAGCTGGCGACTGATGCCAGTGGCGTAGGGGCTGGGGCTGTCTTGTTACAGACAGATGATGAAGGTATCGAACATCCAGTGAGTTTTTACAGTAAAAAATTCAATAGTGCACAAAGGAATTACTCTGTAATTGAAAAAGAACTCCTGGCGATAGTGCTGGCGCTCAGGCACTTCGATGTATATGTTCCTGCTTTCGGACCAGTCGTAGTGGTTTATACCGATCATCACCCTCTGAAATTCTTGAATCAGTTTCATAACCGGAATATGAGGCTGACCAGGAGGTCACTCATGCTTCAGGAGTATAATCTGGACATACGCCATATTGCCGGTTCTGATAACGTGATAGCGGATTGTCTATCAAGGGTGGATGATGTTGGTTTGACTGCCACAGGATTGAGGGTTGAGTGTGGAGGAAAATAGGCTGTTACTGTAGTTATATCTTGGGGGAGGTGTGACGCTTCTGCATAGTAGCCACGTGCAGGCATGCGCGCATGTCGGCTGCCCAGCCGTTTAGAAACCGGCTGGCGGCAGCCGGGCGGCAGGCTTTTCCTTAGTATATATCCTACGACAACGTAACTAATGTCTGGGATATTCTTATGTTGTTTCACAGCTTGTAGCTGCCCTTATTCTTAACCAACGCATCTTAGTATATTTTATTCTCGATAGTTGATTGTTTCATTATAATATATAAGATGTAAGTCTAGTGAGGGCGGGAGGAGACGAGCGGGAGAGAGAGACCGGCTTGGACGTTGCTTCGCTTGCCAGCTTGGGACGAGCCTGAAGCGTTGCCATATGCATTTGATTGCAACGTTAGGCTTAGTTTCGACTCACGCACGGGGTAGAGGATTTTGACCCGGCAACTGTGTTGAGTGTTGCCAAGCATGGGATGTATTCTGCATGCCTAGGGCGGGGTCCAGACAGATTCAAGACTCAGAGCTCACTTCACTGTCGTACCCTTCGGACCCCCTTGATATCTATCCCTCTCAACCCCACTTAGAAACTTTCTCTCTTACTTTGTATACCTTCCTTCCACTACTTCACCAATCTATTTAATTATCCCATCCCCTTGATAGACCTTATATCTATTATTGTATTAACGACGAGCTCTCAGATAACTAGATAGGATTTTGGGCCTTATGCAGAGACGTAATTGTTAATGAGACCTAGGAAGCTTTTTTGTTGTCTCATATTTGGTGGTTTCATGCTTGCTGGTGTGTTCTTGTGTCAGGTTAGCAGGGGCTAGACCGGAGGGGAGGATTTTTCTATCTATCTATCTATTGCCTGACGCCGTGATCCCCGAAGGGGTGGCCACGAACGAACCGCCCCCATGCACCTCTGTCCCCAGTCAGTCGACGCCCCTCCCCCCAACCAGCACCGCCTTCATTCATGTAGTTCCTCACTCCATCCTTCCACCTCATATTCGGTCTACCTCTCCCCCTCTGTCCCTCCACCTCGCTCTCGTACACCCTCTTAGTCATTCTCTCGCTTTCCATACGTTCCATATGGCCGAACCATCTCAAGTTGTTCCTTTTCACACTTTCCAGCACATCTACCTCCACACCACACCTCCTTCTTACTTCCTCATTAGTCTGTCTATCCCTCCATGTAATTCCGCACGCACTCCTTAAGTAATTAAGGATTTTTGCGATCCTTTTAAGTAAAGTCTGCTGGTGCGAGTCCTGTGGACCCGCACGACTTTACTAGGATACCTGTGGGAGTCTGGGGGAATTTTCTTGTCTGTGTCCCTGTGTGTCTAGTGTTGTGTTGTGTGAGGGCCCTTGCCTAGTCCACTCAGCACTGCGCTAGCACGTCTTGCTTTTGTTTTAGGGTCGCCAGGAGAGAGTCAGATACTTGCGATCTGAGTCTCTCAAGAGAGCACCCTTTCAATTAGAGTAATTTGGCGCACAGACTTGGGAACGTCCCTAGGCTAGAGCAGGTGGCTCAGCCCGGGTATCCGAAGCCTATATCCTTCCGGCTAGACCTCTGCCACCTGGCAGATTAACAGCTAGGGGTTTATTATTTCTGTATGCTTGTTATTGTGCCACAGTTTACCGTTTTTGTGAGCATTGTGAGTCAGGGTGTGGCTTAGAGACTCTGTCCGAGCAGGCTTGCCTGACTAAGAGTGAGAAGCACACCTGTATGTGGTTATGTTGCGAGTTGCTGCCTTTATTTAATTATACATATGCCATTATACACTGTATGGCCTATCACTAGTATTTATTCCTGCTTATGAGTTAAGAGTTCTCTAAATCCGTAACGTACTTTCTTTGCTAAGCATCAGATCCTACAGTAGCCGCATGCAGTTTAGAAACCCGCATCTTGTCTACCTGTACGATGTTTTGAGGACTGTTTGCTTTCACCTTCTTTCACGCAGGGGTGATTAGTTGTATTAATTAACGTAACGTTAAATGTACTTTCTTCTAGTTTGTTATTAAATTGTTTCTGCAATTTAATTCCGTTATCTATCTTTTCCTTGAAGCTTTAAGTCAACTTAATTGTTTGATCTTTTATATAGCCTGCTTGACTATCAGCAGTCTATGGTGCGTGCACCCTGTAACCGAGTCATAGGATACCTCGTTGTCCAGGCAGGACTCTTGACGGTTTAGGGTGGTTTGTTGTCTGGGTTTATAGATAAGGGTTGGATGTAGCGTTTTCCGTTGTTGCTTGTTGCCGCATACCTAGTCCAATAGAAAGAGCCCAGTGTTTATATATCCCAGGACGTAACAGCAGACCTCTGGCTAACAAGGATCCCTAGTATAGGGTTTTACTCACAGACGGTATGTTTGAGCTTTCGGCAGGCCGTCAGTCCAACTGAATGGAGGGTAATCCTAAGACTTCATAAGGTGGCATGCCAGAACCTTTGAAGCCTCCAAATTGCTTGACTTTCCTCAGAAATCCTGAACTGGTATTACAGATTACTGAGTGCACTCCCCCGGTACCTCTAGGATGGTAAGCGCATGAGAGGGTATCTTAGATGGGGTCCTTGAACCCTTTTTGTTCTGATGGTCAAGGTCTCCTTCAATATAAGGACATTACTCGGTGATGGTGTGATGAGTAAGGTCAATTATAGCTTCTAGAGTAGGCTACTTCATCAAAGTTTAATTATAAAATCATAGGGGGTCTATGTAACCTCAATAGAACTCTGGAAGACAATAATAGTGAGTGAAGGGAATGAATTCTGAAATTCGGATTCTCGGGGAGGATTGGTGGTGTCGGGTGCATTGCAGGTGTGTCGTGCGCACCGAACAAATGAGGGCTATGATGCGCGCGAGACAGCGTTTATCCTTCTCCCTCCTTCTCGTGGTGGTGGCTGGTGGATTTCACTACGGATCTGGGTTGGTAGTAAATTTGGGTATAAGAATACATGAATCTCCCTTGGCGTTGGGTTATCTAAAGGAGTGTGTACATATCTAACCTTCCCGGTTCGTGTTGGTAGGCCTGGGTGTACACACGGGTATTTAAACGTATGGAGCGCCCTCTCTCGGGGCGCGGGAGAGGAGGGTCTCCCACGTTGTTTGTACGTGGAGACAATTAGGTACATGGTATTCTTATTTAGAAAGAAGCATGTGTGGTTTGTGTAACTAGTAAGACTAGTTGAAGAGTGTCAAAAAAAGGCATGTGTAATGCTGTGTGGAAAACAGTGTCCCAAGATCTATTGAGGTATAGGTTCACATCTTGTTGCATGACATAGGTTTCATATAGGCAGATAATTGTTTCATCTGGCAGTGCTTTCTATGGTAGTGAAGATACGCGTTTCTTCTTAACTTCTACTTCTCTATTCTCCCCGAGTTATATGGTGAGGTGGGGTGAAAAGGAAAACACAAGAATACATGGATCGTTTATGGTCTTCTATGGTGGAGACAATTTTGTTTATTAATAATGCACAGGGTCAGGATGAACATTGATAATACATGTACAAATATAAGGTACATATTGTGAATGGGAGATGAGTACAGGTAGCTCAGAAGGGCTTTGTTATGCTCTTCTTATCATGCAGGCTCTTCCCACAGTCATATACTGGCTGTGACTGTACTGCCTGTTGTCCGTGACGGTACCCCCCTCCCGCCTCGCCTGCCTCGCTCGCTCACCCGGGTTCACTCTCTCTACTCCTATCAAAGGAAGCCGTCTTGACTCCAGACTGAACCCCCTCAATGAACCGTATGACCCACAATGGCATACGGGAGTTTGGCTCCTCACCACTACGTACCCACTTGCGCTTCTTGGTACATCACACATAAAGAGAGGTGACATAGGGTTTGAGCTGGAGAGCTTAGGCAGTTCACATCTGGTGGTGTTCTCGACGGGTGCACCGGTGCTTATTGGATTCTACAAGCCTGGATTGTCCGCCTCACCTTTCTCGACGTACTGCCTGTGGGGGCCTAGCAGTGTGGAGATGATAGGGGTGGTTGTGAGTTGCTCCAGGACTTAAACCCATTTTAACTAAATATTAACATTTAATTTGATATTTTATTTGTTTTAGTTTTCTTTAATTTTTCTTTATAATTAAATATTTACTTTATTTATAAACATTAAATTAACTTAGTTTATTTATTAACGAAATTCACTTTTGATTTAATTGTTTAACGTATTCATTTTAAAACTTGAATAACACCTTGTAAGTAAAACTTTATTTTATTAAAACAAAATTATAAATATATTGGTTATAATTATTCTCCTGGTTTTTTTATATGTATTAGTGTGTGTTTCTTTGTTGTTTTACTCCAGTGACTATTTATTATTTTGCTCAAGCCATACTAATATTTTGTTTTACGTATATACCTGGGATTGTTATAATAGTGCCTGCTAGGGGGTGTCTGGTGGGGAGAGGATATACTCTAATAATCACTTAGATTATAGAGACATATATTATATCATAGTGCCATAAGAACTTGTAATTTCTGGTACTTATACTAGTTAGCGTCTATATCCTCTCACGTCTGTCTTTGTGTTGTCCCTCTGGGGTGTCTACACCTCTGGATAATCAGGTCGAATTACTTGTAAACTATTACCTAGCTTCTAGTCCCAGAGGGGCGTAACATAAATGGGGGCCTGTCCGGGATCTTTAATTTGTTGTGTATGAGATTGAGTGACGTTTAATATGTTCACCGGATAAGATAGTGATAGACCTCTCGCACTTGCATATATACTGTATATATACAGGGTTTTGTATTTATAAATAATTGTCCTAATCTTTATTATTCATTATTACAAATCATAGTTTTTCCTTATTTATTATTTAAAATGGTTTTGTTGTCCGTGGTTATGTATATTGCTGTGGCTCTTTAAATTATTATGTTCTATATGTATTAATATGTGGTTAGGATTGTAAAGTTACAGTAATAACATAACCTCAGTACTCACTAAGGGTTAAGTGTGTCTATATATAAAACCCGTACACCACCAGAATAGTGCTCAAATCATACCCTTCCTCATACTAGTCATTCATACTCTGACAGGCAGTATCTAGTATTCTCACCCCGGTCTTCCACCTGAGTCAAATCATATAATCCAAATCATTTTCAGAGTAGGATAGACCCCTCATCTTATCGACCGCTCTAGCCCGTCTTCGGCTCGGCCACACCAGGCTCACGCATGGTCATTTGATGTCCTGTGATGTCCCCACGCTCTGTCCTTGCTGCCATATTCCAGTGTCTGTCCAGCATCTCCTGATCGACTGTCCGCGTTTCTCCAATGCCCGACGGCAGGCATTCCCCTTCATATCCTCCCTTAATCGCCCCCTTGTCTTAGCCGATTTGCTCGGAGAGTCCCCCACTTTCTCCCTCCCACATCTTATGCGGTTTCTCCTCCATACCCGTCTCCTTCAGCTTCTTTAATTAGTGTTTCCTAGTCTTCTTCTCCTCTACTCCGTCGTGCGCCCTGCCCCACAACACCTCCGATGTTTGTTTTTTTTTTTCCACAAAGTTTCTTTTGGTGCCACATAGTCTTTTTAGGCTTGGTGCGAATCCCTATTTTAATAATAATAATCTGCAATATAATCCAATATATTAGAAGATTAATGCCATGACTACCTTCATCAAATATTAGTGATTAGGATTGAAGTAGGATCTTGTCTGCCTTGTGATTTCACCTCATGCCTCTTCATCATGTCCTATCTTGTCAGGAGTTGTGTGCGTTACGGAAACTAGGAATCAGATTAAATGTAAGTGGGTACCGAGAACCTAACTGCAGACTTGCCTGTACACATTATTTTCTCCATTGGCATTTTTTAACTGGGTATTGCTGATGTCATATCTGATTCATAGTATCTGTTCATTAGTGTTATAATATTGGCACTAATTCCCCGCATTATCTTCACAGTATGTATTAAGACAGTAAAATGCTAAATATGTCTCATGAAATGCGTCCATACTACTCTACCAGTTAGGCCTGAGCATTTAGTAGTGTAGGTTGGCCCACTGCTAGTTCTCCTCAGGTAAGTGAGTGGTAACCTCAATATTTATTTTGTTTGGTTTTGTTTTTCCTTGCGCCAACCATTCAACATGTCTAGCTCATTTAGTGTAAAGGAATTTTGCAGGGCTCCTGATTTAGAGCAACTTCGTGAACATGATCTGAACAAGGATATCTGGAAGTACATAGCTTTAAATTTTGACATCCATTTCGAAAGTTCTCATACTAAACAACAAATAAAGGACCTAGTTATTAATGGATTAATGAGTAAGGGACTCCTCCCCCCAGAAGCTTCAGAAATAACGTCAGCTAGTGGATTATCAGAACCTTCAGCAGTAGATTTGGAGGACACTACTAGCCAGTATTCTGCCGTTTCTGTTCACGAACCGTGGTCTGAATCAAGGTTAGCTTTTGAGCATGAAAGACTTAGAGACTTGAAAGAGTTAGAACGTGCGAAACTAGAAGAAACTAAGACCATCGAGAGGGAGAAACCAGAACATGCTAAAGAACTAGAGATAATAAAACTGAAATATAAGGAGGAACAAAAGGAGAAGGATAGACAACAAGCTAACGAGTTAGAACGTGCCAAAAATGAGTTAGAACGTGCGAAACTAGAAGAAACTAGGACCATCGAGAGGGAGAAACTAGAACAAGCTAAGGAGTTAGAGATTTGCAAGTTGGAGAAGGAGGTGGGGCTTAGAGAGATGGATAGGAACATAGAGATGGCTAAGGTTACTCAACTTGAAGAAACTAAGACCATCGAGAGGGAGAGACTGGAACTCGAAAAGAAAAATAAGTCATTTAACCTAGCTAAACATTTATCACTCGTACCTCAATTCCTAGAAATAGACCCTGAGCAATCCTTCCTAAACTTTGAGAAAACAGCCGAGCATCTTAAGTGGCCCAAGACGGAGTGGACGTGGCTCATGAAACCCAAACTAGTAGGTAAGGCTGCTCTCGTTGTAAATAATCTAGTGGACGTTAGTGATTATGACGAGGTTAAAAAAGTTGTTCTAGATGCTACGAGATAACTCCTGAGTCTTACAGGCGGCAATTTCGTAACATGGTAAAAAATGATAAACAAACTTTTCTAGACTTTGCAATGGACAAACTTAGAACTCTTAAGAAGTGGCTTGAGAAGTTAGCACTCCCTTCTTTCTCTGATCTAGTTAACCTTTTTGCATTAGAAGAATGGAAGCACAGGTTGCCACCACAGGTACTAGTTTACATCGAGGAGAAAGGTGAGACGGACCTGAGGAAGGCGGCCCAACTTGCTGATGCCTACTCCCTCATCCATAAGTACCACCCGAGGGAACATAAACCAGAAGAGGTTAATGTAAGGTCTTCCTCTGGTCGCTCCGAGTTTGTGGGTGGTAGTTATACTCCTTATTCATATAACTATGCTCGAGGATCTGCTTCAAATGATATGTATTGTTCCTATTGTAAAAAGACAGGTCACACCATCTTAACTTGTACACATCCCAGGTGTAGGACTTCAGCTACCTATAAACTAGCAATTGCAAATACACAAGTAGGTAAAAAACCTCAGAATAAACCTGTGGCATGTATCAATGTCACGAAGCCCTCCACTGACTTGTTTGAGGGTTTCAAGGTCCCAGGTAAAGTTTTCCTTAACAATGATTGTACAGTTCAGAAGTTAACGATACTACGGGACACAGGATCCAGCCAGAGTATCATCAGCCGTAAAGTATTATCTGATAATTCAAATGTAAACTATACAGGTAAAACCTTAAACTTGCAAACAGTTGGTGTGGGACAACAGGTGAAGGAGGCTGAGTTAATGCTTGACAGTAATCTGGTAAAAGGTAAAGTAAGAGTTGCAGTGATTAATGATTTGCCCATTCCAGGTGTGGATTTTCTCCTCGGGAATGATGTCGCTAGGTCAGGGATGATTCCAGCTCTGGCGTTGTGGGAGGTTCCCCTCTCGTCCGGCCCGACCGAGGAGATAGACGCCGCGGATCCAGAGATATTCCCTGTGTGTGCTGTCACCCGGTCTCAATCGGGCAGGACAGAGGTGGACCTTCCCACACCAGTCCGGGACGACTTCGCCCAGCAGATTTCAGTAAGTCAAATTTAATTGTTGCAAAAAATTCTGATCCGAGCTTAGCGTCCTTAACCCTTGTCTATCGGGGCCCGACTTAAGTCTGTATCGAAAAATTTGGACTATGTGGCGGGACCCGACTTAAGTCTGAGTGCAATTTTGGCGCAATATTGGCTCTGAGAGAGAGACGAGTGACTGGAGGAGCATGGGTTACCTCATGACCGCTCGCCACGGCCGCCGTGGACCAACTGAGATGTACTCCACTTACATCCACCCTCACTCCCTCGCTACATACGTAATTATATAAAGAAATTACCGTATTTTACCGATTTTGCCCTTCGGTTGCACGATCGTTGCAAGACAACCAGTGATCGTAGAAGGATGGTTCGGGTGTCATTGGAAAGCTCAATTTACGCCCTTTCAGGGATACATACTTGTATTACGCTCTGGGTCTTGTTTATGCATGAAAAAGAGCACGGAAACAACCCCATTTATGGTAAAAAAAAAAACCCGCTGAGCGGCACAGTGAAATATACTCCACCACCCGCTCTTAAGGTGTTAAGACATATTGCCGATGAAGTTACTTCTAGCACTAAAAACCCTAATATTTTCTATCAAGATGGAGTTTTAATGCGTAGTTATCACCCGCCTGAGCTTAGTAACAATGATACCTGGTCTAAAACTACACAAGTAATTTTGCCAAGTTCAATTCGAAGCCCAGTAATCAGTTTAGCACATGACGGATTGTCAGGTCATCTGGGACAGAAAAAGACATATAAAAAGTTACTCCAACACTACTTTTGGCCATGTATGAAAAGGAATGTTGAGAAATATGTAAAAACATGTCATGTGTGTCAGGTTGTGGGTAAGCCCTCTGATGTGATTCCTCCAGCTCCTTTACATCCAATTCCCATAACATCTGAACCATTTGAGAAAATTGTAGTAGATTGTGTGGGCCCTCTGCCTAGAACAAAAAAGGGTAACCAATATATATTAACTGTAATGTGTGCCTCAACTAGATATCCAGAAGCTTTCCCTATGTGTGACATTGAATCTAAGCAGGTAGCTAAGCACTTGTTACATTTATTCACTAGGGTAGGCATTCCAAAATCTATGCAAACTGATCAAGGTACAAATTTTACTAGTGATTTAATGACCCAAGTTGTAAAGGAACTTAATATTAACAAGCAGATCTCTACAGCATACCGTCCACAAACACAAGGGTGTCTCGAGCGCTTTCACCAAACATTTAAATCCATGGTAAAGAAGTACTGTCATGAGTCAAGTAAAGATTGGGATGAGGACATAGATTATCTTCTCTTTGCTATTCGTGAGACCCCTCAGGAATCTTTAGGCTATTCTCCATTTGAGCTTTTGTACGGTAGACAAATTCGAGGCCCTCTGAAAGTCCTTAAGGATTCATGGTTCACAGAGCCGTCTTCACATCCTTCTATCACTGTATCTGAATATATCAATTCAATTAAGCTTAAAATGGCTACAGTCCGAGAGATTGCCCTTGCCGATATGAAGCAGAGTCAGTCAAAAATGAAAGTACAGTATGACAAGAAATCTAGGGAGAGATCATTCAAAGTGGGTGACAAAGTTCTTCTATCTCTCAGTGTCTGGTAAACCTCTAAAAGGTAAATATCAGGGACCTAACCATGTTTCTACGAAGTTGTCTAAACTAAACTATGTGATCGAGATCATAAAAAGAGTTCTCGCCTAGTACATGTTAACCAGCTTAAGCCCTGTTTTGACAGAGACCCAGAGGAAGATCCAGTATATCTTGCTGTATGTACAAAACCCGTAGTGGAGGTTGATGACCCAGAGACTGTTGTTCAAAGTTGTGTTCCGCTTCCCACGCCTGGTGGTAACCCTGTTAACAGCATAATCTTAGATAAATTTGAACTGTACTCTAAAGATATAAGTAAGGAGCAACAAAGTGATTTAATAAGTCTTGCTTGAGTTTCCTACAGTAATTAAAGATAGTCCTGGATTCTGTCAATCTCACTATCATGATGTTAAATTATGTGATGTAAATGTAAAGCCTATAAAACAATCACCTTACAGGCTTAGTCCTCACAAAAAGGATATTTTAAAATGTGAAATCAAATATCTTCTTGATAATGATTTAATTGAACCAAGTTATTCACCTTGGGCTTCACCTTCTCTACTTGTCCCCAAGCCAGATGGTTCGTTTAGATTGTGTACTGACTACTGTAAAGTTAATTCATTAACAGTAGCAGATGCTTTCCCTCTCCCACGTATAGATGACTTGCTTGATGAAGTGGGACAGGCTAGATTTGTTTCCACTGTTGACTTGCAAAAGGGTTATTATCAGATAGGACTTACAGACCGAGCTAAAGTAATCTCTGCATTTATCACCCCTTTTGGTCTGTATCAGTATAAGGTCATGCCTTTTGGTATGATAAATGCTCCCTCAACTTTTCAAAGAACCATCTCGCATACTATTCAGAACTTAGAAGGTGTTAATAAAGGTGTCATCTTGATGACATTGTGGTCGTTGCAGACTCTTGGGTACAGCATGTGGCCAGGTTGCGGAAGTTGTTGGGGTGCCTCGCCAGTGCCAGCTTCACGATAAACCTAGCGAAGTCAACGTTCGGCCGTGGCATAGTTACCTACCTTGGGCACATGGTAGGCCATGGACAGACGAGACCCAAGGATGCCAACATCCGGACCATACTGCAATACCCTACCCCTACGACCCGCAAGTCCCTCATGAGATTCCTTGGGATGTGTGGATTCTACCATAAATTCTGCAGTAATTTTGCACAGGTCTCCTCACCTCTTACTGATCTCACCACTCAGACACAGAGGTTTGAGTGGAGCCCGGTCTGTGCGGAGTCCTTTAGCCGTCTCAAGGAACTCCTCTCATCTCAACTGGTACTCCGTTCGCCAGACCCGTCTTTGCCCTACCATCTCCAGGTCGACGCAAGTGATCGAGGTGTTGGGGCAGTGCTTTTGCAAGAGGATCCTAAAAGTGGTATCTTACATCCTGTGGCCTATCATTCGACTAAGTTTAAACGATACCAGAGAAGTTACTCTACTATTGAAAAGGAGTGTTTAGCTTTGGTGTACTCTGTTAAAAAGTTTGAGTGCTATCTTCCACAGGATTCTACACCTATAAATGTCTTCACGGATCCTAACCCTCTTGTGTTTATTAATAGAATGAAGAACTCAAACCAACGCATTCTCAGATGGGCCTTGTTGCTACAGTACAGACTTAACATGCGCCACATACGAGGGGTTGACAACAGGATCGCGGACACCCTATCTCGAGACCTGCCCTCATCCTCAGAGCATACTGTATAGTACCTTCTCCACTCCATTACAAAGGTTTTGTGGGGGGAGGTGTGTTATGCTCTTCTTATCATACAGGCTCTTCCCACAGTCATATACTGGCTGTGACTGTACTGCCTGTTGTCCGTGACTGTACTCCCCTCCCGCCTCGCCTGCCTCGCTCGCTCACCCGGGTTCACTCTTTCTACTCCTATCAAAGGAAGCCGTCTTGACTCCAGACTGAACCCCCTCAATGAACCGTATGACCCACAATGGCATACGGGACTTCAATAGTTCGGCTCCTTACCACTACATACCCACTTGTGCTTCTTGGTACATCACACATAAAGAGAGGTGACATAGGGTTTGAGCTGGAGAGCTTAGGCAGTTCATATCTAGTGGTGTTCTCGACGGGTGGGGCTTATTGGATTCTACAAGCCTGGATTGTCTGCCTCACCTTTCTCGACGTACTGCCTGTGGGGGCCTAGCAGTGTGGAAATGATAGGGGTGGTTGTGAGTTGCTCCAGGACTTAAACCCATTTTAAGTGACAAATAAGTACTGGCAGTGAATGGTGGAATAATAAGGTAGAGAAAGGTATGATGGGAGAGAAAAGAAGTTGTACTGACTTTTTTTTGCAGAACTGTGACTAGCCCCGAGATGGGTTGGGTGTGAAAGGAATCTGTCGGCTCTCTGCAGGAAAGGTAAAACAACATTCTTCGAGTGTTGGGGTCAAGAGTACAGTCTGAGAGAGTCGAGGAGAATGTGGTGATAAGGACGAATGAGATATAATCTAGTTTATTAATCTCACTCTCAACACCAAACACATCCCAATGAAAATAATGAAAATATGTGATCCTCCCGGGATTCGAACCTGGGTTACCACATACATATTTTAAACTCTAACCATTACACCATCAATACAGTTAAAAGGTTAAGTACATGACTACGATTTGATTTCCATTTATCAAATACTGGATATAAATCTAGTCATGTATATACTGTATATTAGGACACATAGAAGATACCATGGAAGAGGTCACCAGGTTTGAACGGAATTGCCAGCGAGTTTATTGGGGTTAGTTGCTTTTTCTGGACCACCTTCTCTCTCAGGTCTAGCTCCATTAGTTTTGCGATTTTAAGACGTTCGCCTCATTATTTTGGCGATTTAATAACAATATTCCATGTTTTTGTCAATATTTAGACCTTTCGTGCCATTTAGGTATCGATTATTTTCCTGGTGAGCGATTGCCAGCCTATCATCTAGAGGAACGGGACATTCGGTCGGGATATTTTTCTATAACAAAATGTACAAGTTTACCTTGAAGAGGGTCTTGGGGTGTTTTTTTTAAGCTTGATGGAGGTCTATGGAGAAAACTGAAAACATAATACAAATGTTAAATCAATCAGCAAATAAATACGGCCAGAGGAAAAGAGGGGCTTGAAACGTATTTATTATATGAAGGGTATATGCTTGAGAATGTATAGCCTAAGAGGGGGGGGGGGGGGGGATGTTGTTTGTTGATGATGCATCCCCGATTGTTGACTGAAGAAAAACATGCGTTGGTTGGAGAAAACCGAAGGTGAATGTACACTCGGATGCCATACTCTCTAGCCCACTCATAAATATTCGTGGACTTCACACATTTCTAATTATGGAAGTATATCTTTGGAAACTAATTTATCAATATTATTTTCTTTACATCAACTACAAAGCTATATATTATACAGTATACTATTTATTGAAAAGAAAGTTCTATCTAAAAAATAAATTCATATGAATATATTTGCATACAGAAAAGCACAGGGGTCCACGAATTCTTACGGGTGGGTTAGAAACTATGTCATCTGAGTGTACCAAAGACTAAAGTTAGCAGAGGTTTTGGAATTAGAAATTAGGATAGAACTAATATGTATTTAAAAATAATGGAATGGAAAAGGTGAAAGCTCGTGATCCATCGACCCTTTCTTTGTCTCGTTTAGCAAGTGAAAGTTACAAGGGGAAGATGATTCCTAGCCGCATGGCCTCAAGAAGAAAAGTAGGATATATATACAGTATATATATGCATAGACTAGACACGAAAGTGGAACTTTGCAGTAAGGGACCCAACATCGGAGAACGAACCCCCAAGTTCGAACCTCGAAACTGCGAAACTGCGATTTATTCGCAGTTTCGAGGTTCGAACTTAGGGGTTCGTTCTCCGATTTCGGGTCCCTTACTGCAAAGTTCCATTTTCGTGTCCAGACCAGATCTACTGTAGTCTATGATATATATTATATACAGATCTACTGTAGTCTATGATATATATTATATACAGATCTACTGTAGTCTATGATATATATTATATACAGATCTACTGTAGTCTATGATATATATTATATACAGATCTACTGTAGTCTATGATATATATTATATACAGATCTACTGTAGTCTATGATATATATTATATACAGATCTACTGTAGTCTATGATATATATTATATACAGATCTACTGTAGTCTATGATATATATTATATACAGATCTACTGTAGTCTATGATATATATTATATACAGATCTACTGTAGTCTATGATATATATTATATACAGATCTACTGTAGTCTATGATATATATTATATACAGATCTACTGTAGTCTATGATATATATTATATACAGATCTACTGTAGTCTATGATATATATTATATACAGATCTACTGTAGTCTATGATATATATTATATACAGATCTACTGTAGTCTATGATATATATTATATACAGATCTACTGTAGTCTATGATATATATTATATACAGATCTACTGTAGTCTATGATATATATTATATACAGATCTACTGTAGTCTATGATATATATTATATACAGATCTACTGTAGTCTATGATATATATTATATACAGATCTACTGTAGTCTATGATATATATTATATACAGATCTACTGTAGTCTATGATATATATTATATACAGATCTACTGTAGTCTATGATATATATTATATACAGATCTACTGTAGTCTATGATATATATTATATACAGATCTACTGTAGTCTATGATATATATTATATACAGATCTACTGTAGTCTATGATATATATTATATACAGATCTACTGTAGTCTATGATATATATTATATACAGATCTACTGTAGTCTATGATATATATTATATACAGATCTACTGTAGTCTATGATATATATTATATACAGATCTACTGTAGTCTATGATATATATTATATACAGATCTACTGTAGTCTATGATATATATTATATACAGATCTACTGTAGTCTATGATATATATTATATACAGATCTACTGTAGTCTATGATATATATTATATACAGATGAAGAGAAGGATAACGGCGAGACACGTCTCCATTGTAGTTCACTATATTTTGGACCTTCTTAGTCCATCTTCAGGTATACATCAATTCCACCTTTAAAGAACATTACATTATATTTCAATGACATTTTTCAAACAAGTTGTGGATAAAAATGTATGTATAGATCTAAAAAAAAAAAAAATTACACGAACATAATTATGTAAAGAAATATTATACAATTGTCACTAATAAATCCGTCTTACACTTCGGGAAACATTGCTTACAAGGATAATTAAAACTTGCCATTCGTATCTTCGTCAAAACTCCTAAGGATAGCACAGAATGAGGGTTGACAAAATCTAGAGGCATGGGAATCATTATGGAGTTACCAACACGTAAATATTACTTATATATATTTATTCCTAAGAGGGAATGTTAAAAAGTTGCGCTCTATGTCTTATTCTTAATGAACAATAATATAACAACTATAAGCATATATAGGATACGAATCAGTGACTAAATTTGTTTGTAAAGATTGAAATCTTAAATCATATGAATGAAAATAATTACAAATAAAATGCCATTTATCTACATTACATTTCGAAATTATATAATACGGTTCGTATAATTGATTTTATTTGCGGTGAAGTAGTACATATTTGTGAGCAATTGAAAATAAATGGATAAGTATGAGAGAAGCAATATTCATAAAACATAAATACGCGATGCCTCCGTTTTTTACCTATCTATTTGAGTATTAATTTCGGGTTTTATAGTATCTATAAAATACTGTTCTCCTATAAATGCTTCATGTTTTTTCCTAAACCTAGATATTATTAAAAAAACATCCTCACTAATGCGATGATCTGCTTCCCTTGTATGATTTTTATTTGTCGAAAATTGTATTTTAATGAGAGGACTGCACGAATACTTTTCCCCATATCCTTGAGCTCTGGAAGAGCACCCCTCATACCTCACGGGGCAGCAAGGACAGGTCAATTTGTATACAATATTGGAACACATGTGGCCTGGTACTTTATCTATAATGTTAAACAATACACCAATTATCTATAATGTTAAACAATACACCAATTATCTATAATGTTAAACAATACACCAATTATCTATAATGTTAAACAATACACCAATTATCTATAATGTTAAACAATACACCAATTATCTATAATGTTAAACAATACACCAATTATCTATAATGTTAAACAATACACCAATTATCTATAATGTTAAACAATACACCAATGATCTATAATGTTAAACAATACACCAATTTTAAAATCTTTAGTGAAGATGATCCTAAAATCTTCGGCGGGAAACTTAGTATGAATTAATGTATGCAGTGTTTTCCTAAAATCGTAACTATATTTACCATACCAAGGGAGTTTAACGTATGTTTTAAGTTTCGAAACAGTGTGGATCGGTTATTGTTCCTAGTATTTTCAGTATAAACAATTATTATATAGTGTTATGGACAAAGTCTATGCAATAGTTATTACCTCAAACAATGTCTAATTTCTCAAACTCACAATGACGTAACTGGTAACTTGAACATATGTTGTAGGCTCTATTTAACAAGGTTTTGATTGCTTAAATGTAATATAATTTATATATTGATGGGCAAAACTAAACTAAGTAGATCATCGATTTGTGGGAGTAGATTTCCTGTATACGTCAGACGAAAGTCCATTATGTCAAGAAATGAAATACAGTTGTGTTCTTCAGATGTAAATCTAACAATTGTATGTTATGAGTATAAGCATTCGAGAATCTTTTGAACGTGATCTGCTTCGTTAAAAATCAGGAACGAATAATCGACATACCTCCTATGGAATATTGGTTTTAATTCGATAGGGCACTGGTCTAGTCTCGACTAAGAAGGTCCGAAATGGAGACGTGTCTTGTCCATATAATTTTCTTCACCTTTAAAATCCGGTACACTGAAGGTCAACCTGTCACGAATATAATATATATATATATAATTTTGTGTCTATGTAAGTGAGGGAGGCAAAAGGCAGAACTGCATATAGCGAGTGCCTCCCCCATAGTTGACAGAGTGACAGGGCCATAATCAAGGGACGTTCGAGCAAAAATGCCTGGACACACGGAGTTTGAAGCAATTTAAGTCATAGGAAGAGGGAAAGACTGATTCTGAGAGAGAGTTCCAGAGCTTAGCTGTTGAATAGAAGAAAGTTTGAGAGTAACGTTTCACTCTTGGGTTGGAGAGCATATACTGTATATATACAGGTATATATATATATATATATATATATATATATATATATATATATATATATATATATATATATATATATATATACAAATATGTTTATGTGCAGGTGTATGTTTATAATATCAGATTTTGTGTAGTTTAATTTGTGTTGCTACTATTTTCTTCCTTTGCAATCCTCCAAAGATTAGTATATAATTATGTATAATATGAAAATATATAGAATATTCAAGATTACCTAAGCCATTGGTTCTCTTTTAATATACTATGCATATATTTCATATATGTATTGATGTTTGTTGTGAATTTCATATAACAATGGTAATTTATCAATGGAAGTGGATAATATGGAAGGGTGTATTACTCGCCACAAGTTCCTAATAGTGTAATCTATTGACCTTCACATAAGCATTTTGTCTACGTAGCCAACATTTTATGGGGGGATGGACGTTTTTATTTGTTCATTAATGTGTCTATATAATATCAGGTTTAGTTTCCTCCCAAGACCTCCATCAAATTTAAAAAAACACCCGCCCAAGACCTTCCTTCAAGATAAATTGGTACATTTTTTGATAGAACAATTTCCCGGCGTTCCTCTTAAAATACAGGCTCGCTATCGCTCGCCAGGTGAGAAATTGACACCTAAATGACACGAAAAGGCTTAGTATTGACAAAGAAAATGGGCGAAAGGTCTTAGAATCGTCAAACTAATGGGCCGAACGTCTAAGATTCTGAAAACTAAGGGGGCTAAACATGAGGAAGAAGGGGGAACAGAAAATCAACATACTAATACACATTTTATAACAAAGTTACAAACATTGCAAACATGACTTTTTCGATTTTTGCAAACCTCAAAATATAACATACAGTATATTATGAACAATATAATTTTCAATGACGGAATCTGTTAACTCTAAATTTAGTAATAGTATAATTTTGAGCGTAAGCTAGGCTGCGAGTCGTTGCTGCGATTATCTTTGTGTTTATTTTTCTATGTGCATGAAGGAGACAAAAGGCAAAGCTGACTGTAACAAGGATGAAGTAGTGATAGAGAGCTAGAATTACGGTGCATTAGAGGTAATATAGGTGTGCTGGAAAGAAGTATGGTGTCCTTGTTAAGTGTAATGAAATTAATAGGAGGTGTTTGTGAGAGTTAGCTGGATTACTCTCTGTGTAGGTGAGGCACAAATAAAAACAGTGGGAGAAGCCAGCAATGAAACAGGAGTTCCAGCAACTCCTATCATATGCCTATGTCCTTTAGACAGGTTTGGGAGGTGAGAGGTCTCTAAGAATGAAGAGAGAAGTAATATAAAGGAGGAAATAAAGAGCAAGGTAGAAGAGTTAAAGGTGGAGGAAGTACACACAACTTCTGAGAGTCAAATACGTGGATACTGCGGCACTGGAATCCACACATCAAGCAAGTCATTAGTGTCCTGAGGGAGCTTAAGGGGAGATGAGCTGTTTTTTTGGTCCATTTATTCAGTTATTCATATATTTGTTGTGTCCTCGCTATACCTCCATCAAGTTTTAAAAACGCCCCCCCCCCCCCCCCGCCCCCCTTCAAGATAAATTTGTATATTTTTTTGGTAGAAAAATGTCCCGGCCGAAAGCCGGTTCCTCTTAAATTACAGGCTCGATATCGCTCGCCATGAACATATCGACTGGTAAATGGTACGAAAGGTCTTAGATTTGATAACGAAATGGAGCGAAAGGTGTTAAAATCGCCAAATGTGTTAAACTCCCAAAACTAATGGGGATAAACACGATGGAGAAATCGGTCAAGAAAAACGGCCCCTTAAGGTTGAGGGGAATGGAGACGGCCAGATAATAATGTCCTTGGCTGAGAGGGAAGGCTGAAATACTTGAGGGGCCAAGATTAATTTCAAATCACACTCTCTGTATATATGAGAAGGAATTTGTCTATCACCAAGTTCCCAGTTTATTAAAAAAAAATATATATTGAAAACTAAATTAACTTTAATGTTTTTTATTTTATTTTTTATACATACTATTATAACACATAATATTGTAAATTACTTGGTTTAATTAGGATTTTCCAATACCACTTGCGATAATATATACTGTATATAGATACTTATTTTCTGGGTGTGGTGTCCCGAGTTCTAATCCCGGGAGGACCATATGCTTTAATGTATGTATTCAAGTACATTGGGGTTTGTAATGGATGATTAATGTTAAGAACGGGGTGCTCCTTCATACCATGTCTACATTTATCTATATAATTGTTCAGAGTATACAGACTATTACAGTGATAGCATCCAACATCATATTGTTCAGAGTATACAGACTATTACAGTGATAGCATCCAACATCATATTGTTCAGAGTATACAGACTATTACAGTGATAGCATCCAACATCATATTGTTCAGAGTATACAGACTATTACAGTTATAGCATCCAACATCATATTGTTCAGAGTATACAGACTATTACAGTGATAGCATCCAACATCATATTGTTCAGAGTATACAGACTATTACAGTGATAGCATCCAACATCATATTGTTCAGAGTATACAGACTATTACAGTGATAGCATCCAGCATCATATTGTTCAGAGTATACAGACTATTACAGTGATAGCATCCAACATCATATTGTTCAGAGTATACAGACTATTACAGTGATAGCATCCAACATCATATTGTTCAGAGTATACAGACTATTACAGTGATAGCATCCAACATCATATTGTTCAGAGTATACAGACTATTACAGTGATAGCATCCAACATCATATTGTTCAGAGTATACAGACTATTACAGTGATAGCATCCAACATCATATTGTTCAGAGTATACAGACTATTACAGTGATAGCATCCAACATCATATTGTTCAGAGTATACAGACTATTACAGTGATAGCATCCAACATCATATTGTTCAGAGTATACAGACTATTACAGTGATAGCATCCAACATCATATTGTTCAGAGTATACAGACTATTACAGTGATAGCATCCAACATCATATTGTTCAGAGTATACAGACTATTACAGTGATAGCATCCAACATCATATTGTTCAGAGTATACAGACTATTACAGTGATAGCATCCAACATCATATTGTTCAGAGTATACAGAATATTACAGTGATAGCATCCAACATCATATTGTTCAGAGTATACAGACTATTACAGTGATAGCATCCAACATCATATTGTTCAGAGTATACAGACTATTACAGTGATAGCATCCAACATTATATTGTTCAGAGTATACAGACTATTACAGTGATAGCATCCAACATCATATTGTTCAGAGTATACAGAATATTACAGTGATAGCATCCAACATCATATTGTTCAGAGTATACAGACTATTACAGTGATAGCATCCAACATCATATTGTTCAGAGTATACAGACTATTACAGTGATAGCATCCAACATCATATTGTTCAGAGTATACAGACTATTACAGTGATAGCATCCAACATCATATTGTTCAGAGTATACAGACTATTACAGTGATAGCATCCAACATCATATTGTTCAGAGTATACAGACTATTACAGTGATAGCATCTAACATCATATTGTTCAGAGTATACAGACTATTACAGTGCTAGCATCCAACATCATATTGTTCAGAGTATACAGACTATTACAGTGATAGCATCCAACATCATATTTTTCAGAGTATACAGACTATTACAGTGATAGCATCCAACATCATATTGTTCAGAGTATACAGACTATTACAGTGATAGCATCCAACATCATATTGTTCAGAGTATACAGATTATTACAGTGATAGCATCCAACATCATATTGTTCAGAGTATACAGACTATTACAGTGATAGCATCCAACATCATATTGTTCAGAGTATACAGACTATTACAGTGATAGCATCCAACATCATATTGTTCAGAGTATACAGACTATTACAGTGATAGCATCCAACATCATATTGTTCAGAGTATACAGACTATTACAGTGATAGCATCCAACATCATATTGTTCAGAGTATACAGACTATTACAGTGATAGCACCCAACATCATATTGTTCAGAGTATACAGACTATTACAGTGATAGCATCCAACATCATATTGTTCAGAGTATACAGACTATTACAGTGATAGCATCCAGCATCATATTGTTCAGAGTATACAGACTATTACAGTGATAGCATCCAACATCATATTGTTCAGAGTATACAGACTATTACAGTGATATCATCCAACATCATATTGTTCAGAGTATACAGACTATTACAGTGATAGCATCCAACATCATATTGTTCAGAGTATACAGACTATTACAGTGATAGCATCCAACATCATATTGTTCAGAGTATACAGACTATTACAGTGATAGCATCCAGCATCATATTGTTCAGAGTATACAGACTATTACAGTGATAGCATCCAACATCATATTGTTCAGAGTATACAGACTATTACAGTGATAGCATCCAGCATCATATTGTTCAGAGTATACAGACTATTACAGTGATAGCATCCAACATCATATTGTTCAGAGTATACAGACTATTACAGTGATAGCATCCAACATCATATTGTTCAGAGTATACAGACTATTACAGTGATAGCATCCAACATCATATTGTTCAGAGTATACAGACTATTACAGTGATAGCATCCAACATCATATTGTTCAGAGTATACAGACTATTACAGTGATAGCATCCAACATCATATTGTTCAGAGTATACAGACTATTACAGTGATAGCATCCAACATCATATTGTTCAAGTATACAGACTATTACAGTGATAGCATCCAACATCATATTGTTCAGAGTATACAGACTATTACAGTGATAGCATCCAACATCATATTGTTCAGAGTATACAGACTATTACAGTGATAGCATCCAACATCATATTGTTCAGAGTATACAGACTATTACAGTGATAGCATCCAACATCATATTGTTCAGAGTATACAGACTATTACAGTGATAGCATCCAACATCATATTGTTCAGAGTATACAGACTATTACAGTGATAGCATCCAACATCATATTGTTCAGAGTATACAGACTATTACAGTGATAGCATCCAACATCATATTGTTCAGAGTATACAGACTATTACAGTGATAGCATCCAACATCATATTGTTCAGAGTATACAGACTATTACAGTGATAGCATCCAACATCATATTGTTCAGAGTATACAGACTATTACAGTGATAGCATCCAACATCATATTGTTCAGAGTATACAGACTATTACAGTGATAGCATCCAACATCATATTGTTCAGAGTATACAGACTATTACAGGACTATAGGCAG
>JBAKBP010023377.1:0-37059 GCA_037953745.1 Lithodes maja
CATTTAAATAGAGAGAAGAATGAAATGAGAGTAATGTCGTCAGAGAGAAAGAGTGCAACCGTGAGAAATTGGGAGAGAGGGCAAGGGATGTTAGAATCTCAAAGGTTCTAGGCAACCTGGTCATAGAGCACACAGCGAGCCTCCAGGCAATGTGCAGTACGACAACATGGGCAGCCCAGGCAGCATAGGCAGGCGGCAATGGACTACCAACCCTGTCGCGCCTAGCTATAAGCGCAAGGCTGCCAACCAGTCCATACGTCTGGCAACCACCCCTCCGGCAGCGCAGCGCGCTGCTACCCTCTCGCTCTGAAGACCAACTCACTCTCTCTCTCTGAATTCCTATTGTCTTATCTATCAACTTCTCTATTGATACTACATATTAAATGGAAGGTCTCGACATGGCTTAAAACAAAACCCACCACTGGTTAGCACATGACGAGACCTTTGCAGAGATACAAAGAACATAGTTATACGTTGTCACACTCAATATAAGCAGCCAGCACGGCACAGCGGCACACGGCACCGCACCGCGGTGGCACAGTGGAGTACCAAGGAGTACAATCAGGTTGCGTTGCCACACACTGGGTGCGTCACAGCCCCCCCAAGATTTTAGATAATCGACCTTAGAAGCATTATCAAAATCTGACAGGCAACCAACCGACCTGCTACCCTTAGCTGCCACTAATTGCAAAAGGTGCACAACAACTGAAGTGTGAATTATACATAAAACACAATATCGCATGCATCATGCTACAACAATAAAGACTTACAAAACTAAAAAAAAAAATTCTCGTTTATTTTATTGTTTTATAATCTTTTTGGACGGCGTTATGATAGCCTAATTTTACTCCTGCTCAACCCACACACCGTGCACGACTATCCTGGATCATCAACCCTTGATAGACAATCTGCTATCACGTTCTCACTCCCGGCAATATGCTGAATGTTGAGATTATACTCTTGGAGCATTAGGGACCACCTGGTCAACCGCATATTCCGATTGTGAAACTGATTTAGGAATTTCAAGGGATGATGGTCCGTATAAATCGTCACTACCGGGCCGTAGGCTGGAACATAAACTTCGAAATGTTTGAGCGACAAAACGATAGCAAGAAGCTCCTTCTCTATAGTTGAGTAATTCCTTTGTGCCGAATTAAACTTGCGAGAAAAGAAGCTCACTGGGTGTTCCAAGCCCTCGGAATCAGTCTGCAGTAACACTGCCCCGGCACCCACACCGCTGGCATCAGTCGCCAGCTGAAAACTCCTGGAGAAGTCTGGGGCTCTCAAAATCGTATGTATACACAGCAGGTGCTTGACTAGGTCGAAAGCCCTCTGACACTCCGCAGCCCAACAGAACTTCACTGACTTCGACAGTAGATCAGTTAACGGTGCTAAGACAGTAGAGTATCCCCGGATGAAGCGCCTATAATAGCCTATCATACCTAGGAACCGCATGACCTGGCGCTTAGTGGTGGGCCTGGGAAACATATTGATAGCCTGTATCTTGCTCAGGGGGGGGCACACCCGGCCTAACCCGACCACGAAGCCAAGATACTGCACAGTAGCCTTTACAAACTCGCACTTCCTCAGGTTCACCACCAGCCCAGCATCGTGCAACTTCCCAAACAGGGTCTCTAAGTGCCTTAGGTGATTTTCAAAATTGTCATCATACACTATCACGTCATCAAGGTAGACCGTGCAGTTAGGGATTTCGTCACAAATATCGTTCATCAGGTTCTGAAACGTGGCAGGTGCGTTCTTAAGCCCATAAGGCATTACGTTACATTGGTAGGTCTTGCCATCTACCACAAAACCACAAACTTGCTTAGCTCGGTCCGACAGGGGTACTTGCCAGTAGCCTTTTACAAGATCAATTTTAGTAAGGTACTTTGCATTCCCTATCTTGTCCACGCTGTCGTCAACTCGAGGCAAAGGGTAAGGGTTGGTAGTGGTCAAGCCATTTAGCCTACGAAAATCTATGCAGAACCGCACCTTGCCGTCAGGTTTTGGCTGCAACGTGACGGGTGATGTCCACTTCACATAACCTTCAGTGATCATCCCTCTCTCAGCCATGTACTTTAACTCCTCCCGTAAAGCTGGCAACTTTACCGGGGGCACACGGTAGGGCACTGACTTGAAGGGCACATTATCACCGACGTCCACGTCGTGCGTTACCTGAGTAGTGAGACCTGGGTGTTCGGCGAAAACAGAGGGGTATGACCTGAACAGGCCTAGGACAGCAGCACCCTGGTGCTCAGGCAGGTGACTTACAGCTTGCCTAGCTTCTTGTTCAGTATTCCCCGCCCACTGTTCCGCGGAAATGACACAGTCCCAGCTATCCTCCTCAGCAGCATGACTGTCCCCACCTCCTTCTCCACCCTGGCCGCTGCAGGCCAGCACAGGGACAGTGAGAGGCTCTGAGGGGCGTCTCACATACTCTTTCATGAGGTTAACATGACATAACTGATGTTTTTTTCTACGGTCAGGTGTTGCAACGAGATAATCAAGGTCGGACAGTTTCTTAGCCACCACATACGGCCCAATAAACTTGGCAGAAAGGGGGTGTCCAGGTAAAGGTAAAAGCAACATTACCTCCTGACCCACCGAAAACTCCCGAAGCTTCACCTTGGCGTCATACTGGTGCTTCATGACCGCCTGTGCATTAACCAAGTTATTACCTGCCGCTGCCATGCAACCTATAAGTCTCTCCCGGCTCTCAAGGATATATTTAAGTACAGACCCCGGCTTCTCTTCGCCCTCCCAGATCTCTTTCACCATACTTAAAGGTCCTCTCACATTATGGCCAAAGACTAGTTGATTTGGACTGAACCCCAGGCTCTCTCCTGGGACTTCACGTGCAGCGAACAGAACATACGGCAGACCCAAATCCCAATCAGTGTCATGTTCTGCACAGTAACAGCGTAGCATACTCTTCAGGGTCGAGTGCCACCGCTCCAAGACTCCCTGACTCTCGGGATGGTAGGCTGACGACACTACAGAACATATACCGTGCAACTGAAGGGTTTGCTTGAACAATTTGGATGTAAAATTGCTCCCCTGGTCTGACTGCACCTCACGTGGAAATCCATAACGGGAACAGAACAATAATAAGTTTTTAACAACTGCCTTTGCCGAGCCGTTTCTCATGGGGTATGCGTCCGGGTATCTCGTAGCCACATCCATGATTGTCAACAGGAATTTATTGCCACTACTAGTAGGCGGGAAAGGGCCAACCAAATCTACTACAACTTTGCTGAACGGAGGCCCGGTGACAGGTATGGGAAACAAAGGTGCCTTCGGGATGGTCTGGTTAGGCTTCCCCGTTGTCTGGCAGGTCGCACACCCAGCCACCCATGCACAGACATCAGCCTTGACCCCAGGCCACCAGAAAAACCTGCCCAATGCCGCCAATGTTTTTGTTACCCCCAAATGACCCGCCACCGGCACATCATGCGCCAGACACAATAAGGACTCTCTATACTTATTTGGAACAACCACCTGGTCTACTACCCTCGCACCGCCCTCCCACTTCGATTTGGGGTCTAGAAATCTGCGGTACAATATCCTGTTGAGCCTAAAGAAATCTCCCGGCTTCGCATCCCCATCTTCCTCCAACTCTATGGCACCATTGCTATAACGAGCTAGGCTAGCGTCTTGCAGCTGCTGCTCACTAATGTCCCTGGGCGTCAATGCATCAAGATGGTTTTGTAATAAGACATTACCCCGGCTAGTAGGCTCTACTGCCTTAGTGGCTCTCGCTACAGCTCTTGCCTCACGCGAAGTCTTACCCAACTCTGCCTTGTTACGCACCATATCTGGGCCAGAGTCAACTCCCGTGTTTATTATAGGTCCAAGTACCGAATCACCGAGAAGTGCAGCAGAATCAATGTCCCTTTTCCTGCCCTTAGCAACCTTCTCCTGATCCTTCCTCCACTGTCCCCGAGGTTGAGTGCTAGGCTGTGCAGGAGCCGCAGAGCGAGATCGGGTTACCACACAGGCCATCTCATCCTGTTGGCACCTCCCAACCCATTCCCGATTCTCACCATCCACGTCGGCCGCCCTCTCGGCAACGACTAAGGGTGGAGTCCCGGAAGTGGGCACCGCAAAGTCGTTGCCGAGAAGAAGGTCGACGCCCTCAACTGGCAAACACTCAACGATCCCTACATCCAGCTCCCTGCACACCTCTCCCACTCTCAACTCCAACCTCACAAGTGGGTATGACCTCGTAGCATTTATACCCTGCACCACAACAACTCTGGCCGCATTTATCGGTTTCCCTGTGAAGTTCCTCAACAAAGTTTGCGAAGCCCCCGTATCCCTCAGCAAGTCAACCCTCCGTAGTTCACTCCCCCAGCTCACAAACCCGTGTCCCCGATGGTCACAGAAAGTGTCCCGGACAGGTGTCGAGCCTTCCGTACGCTTCTTTACCGCGTGTGCCTCAGCTGCTGACAACCTACCCCGGGCAGTTGCTGCAGCCTTCAGAGACACACCGATACTGTGAACCAATGACACCGGCTTAGCGGGAGTGTTACTAGGGCACTCACGTGAATAATGGCCTAGCTTCTGACATTTGTAACATTTCACATCCCCAATGGGCTTCTTCCCTTGTGCGGGCGAAGAAGGGGCCTGACCTTTAGTAAACGGGAGAGGCTTGTGTTTGTAGGTGTTATTAGGTGCAATGCATTTAGTGTGGTTATGTGTGTCATAGGATTTGTTATTATCGAAAACTCTGGTGGGTGGGGTATAGCGCCCCTTCTGCCCTGACTCAGCCCTCTGAGCGGCACCGCAACCACGAATCAATGATAATCTGAAGTCTGCCATCTTGGCAGCCTCCTCTACTGTCTTGGGACATTTTTCCTTAATGTTCAGCGTTAGATCGGTTCCAGTACATTGGTAAAACTGTTCCAGATAGAAAAGTTGCTTAATTTCCTCAGCCGACTCTGCGTGCTCGGACCGAAACCAGTTATTACCTGCATCTGTTAAGTCCCGTGCGTGCTCCATAAAACTGACGTCGCTCTTCTTATTCACGCCACGGAACTTCAATCTATAAGTTTCGGGTTGCAGTTCGTAGGCCCGGAGCACAGCCTCCTTCACCAGTCCATACACGACACTCTCGTCCAGTGACAGTGCATCGTAGGCTTTCAACCCCTTACCCACTAGACGTGATGAAACTAATGCTGCCCATTTAACCTCCGGCCAGTCATACTCACGACACTTCTTTTCGAAACGAGCAAAAAACTCAGTCACTGCTGTCTCATCAAATGCGGGTACTAACTTAAGTAAATGCGAAAGTGAGTCTGTAACCCGGTGCCCACCACCGAGATGACGCCCCGTGGTCTCTACTCTAGACTTCTCGACATCCATTTCAGCCTGGTACCTGGTTGCATCCTGATTGGCTTGGATTCTAGCAACCTCTATGCATTCTATACTAGACTGTTGACTCTCTTGCAACTTAAGCTTAGCTAGTTCTAGCTGAAATAACATCTCAGGAGACAGGCCTGGGGGGGGAGAGCACAAAATGGGGGATCCACACTGAGACGTGTTTACGGGTAAGCCAGCTTGCCCTTGAGAACCCTCCTGCTGCATCGTGCTAAGACTCGCTGGCTGAGGGCCCAGCTCAGGGGTAGAGTGGAATGGAGGCTTGGAGGGAACCCCCCAAGACCCCACTCCACCCACCGCCCCATCGCCATCACCCAACAAACATGCCACCAAATTCTTCTTGGGCCAACTGTCAGGACAGTCCCGCCCCAAAACCGTGGCTAAACAGCGAAGACCGTAACAATCAATAGCCTGCAGGCGCTGTTCGGTCAAAGGTGTCTGCAAAAATGCCCGGGCATCACTCTCTCCACTTATAACACTCCCCTCCCTAAATATCTGTTGTACTTGCTGGTCACTAGGCTGTACCGTGTTATCCTCCCCCGTAAATGATGAGTCATTAGACATAGTGCTGGTTATACAATTGCTGTTCATAAAAAAAAAAAAGTGCTTATTACTAATTGCAGTCTCGACTCACAAAATGTTAAAGATGCTTGAATGACTCTACTCTAGACACCCCCAACGAAACAATCTGCAAGTCCACCAATACAATAATGACACAATAAAAATTCCTCCAATATGCAAGAAAATTCTAGCCAGCTCTACTAGGTAGCATAGAATAGTTCTCCAAAAAACATGTGATAGGATACTACTGAATCTTGTGCAAGGTCGCCATTTTGTTACGGCTGGATCGGCAATACATATTCGGGATTCTTGATCGTAGGACAGAAATGGCTTATGTGACAACGACACGCTCGATTCCAGTCCCAAATACTATATGCTCCAGACAACAAAAGCACCAACGCCCTACAGAGTTATCGTCTATGGTAACGAGGTACCTTAACTCGGCGAAAGTGTACAACAGGGGTAGGCTATGAGGCTAAACTCCCTCAGACATTTATAGGTTACGTTATTACTAAAGAAATGCAATACTCAAGAAACTACGTTAATATTAAGCCTCTAATAATGTAGAATAGAAGCAGGCTAAAGGTATGACAGTGAAATGCTAAATGACAAATGTACACGTCTACTTGAAAGCGCGTGCACTAGAATAACTGTCCCCTACTAACATGCACTAGCATGTAGCATACAAGATGTTCATGATCCAGTAGATACCTAATAATACACATGGAAGGAACATAAATAGTAGTCACTTATTATAAGAATGAATCTATACTTGGAATAACTAAAAGGTTGCAGGCAACAGTACTGCGCCGGTAGCCTACTACCGCATAGGCTACTTCGCTTCTCTCACTCTGTCTCCCCTCTGAGTCTGTATGCGCCCTACGCAACAGAACTCCGGACACAGCAGCAAAACGACAGTGCAGTTAATTGATACATGAAAGTATTAATAGTGTTGTCTTGTGTGTGAGTAATGTGTACTGTAAAGTGTTACATACATAAACTTAAAGAGAGCTGCAATGCATAGTAAAATAAAGATATCACCCACTCATCATCCCCATGTGTTCTAGCTAGCAGGCCAAGTCACAGGAACAACGAGTCCCAGCACCGAAAGCGAGAACCCAGGAAAAGACTGCAGAGAACACAAGGACAGATAAATTACGTTACTCTACTATACCGGCACTACGAGCGAGCTGTAGTCTCTGGTACTACACTCGCTCCTGGCTCGGTAGGCAAATCAAGGCTAAGTCCTCGCCCCTCTACAGACAACTCCTGGGCATGGTCGGGCTCTTACACATGGCACTAGTCTAGTCACAAATTGGATGATGAGCTGGGCATATAACTCGTGAACATGTAGAACGTTCACCAACTATCCTCATCAAGAAGATCGCTGTTCACATTAACCCCTTAAATCTAATACATGTAAATATATGCTTGTCCTAAGAGTAATACGAGAGGTGAGTGCTGAAACTCCTTTAGGACCTCAAGGGAAGGGTATGCATTTAAATAGAGAGAAGAATGAAATGAGAGTAAGGTCGTCAGAGAGAAAGAGTGCAACCGTGAGAAATTGGGAGAGAGGGCAAGGGATGTTAGAATCTCAAAGGTTCTAGGCAACCTGGTCATAGAGCACACAGCGAGCCTCCAGGCAATGTGCAGTACGACAACATGGGCAGCCCAGGCAGCATAGGCAGGCGGCAATGGACTACCAACCCTGTCGCGCCTAGCTATAAGCGCAAGGCTGCCAACCAGTCCATACGTCTGGCAACCACCCCTCCGGCAGCGCAGCGCGCTGCTACCCTCTCGCTCTGAAGACCAACTCACTCTCTCTCTCTGAATTCCTATTGTCTTATCTATCAACTTCTCTATTGATACTACATATTAAATGGAAGGTCTCGACATGGCTTAAAACAAAACCCACCACTGGTTAGCACATGACGAGACCTTTGCAGAGATACAAAGAACATAGTTATACGTTGTCACACTCAATATAAGCAGCCAGCACGGCACAGCGGCACACGGCACCGCACCGCGGCGGCACAGTGGAGTACCAAGGAGTACAATCTGGTTGCGTTGCCACACACTGGGTGCGTATATATACACAGTATATATAATAATAATACTTAAGGTTAAAGGTCAAAGTCAAAGAACAAAAGAAGAGTGATAATAATGTTCTTTAAACTCTTCCTAGACTGTTTAACCCTTTGTGTACCGGTGACGTCATTTGTATTGTATTCTAGCTATAATTAGCCGATTTTGTGGAGGGTACGAAGGATCTGTGGTAGTAAAAAGGGTTAATTAAGAAAGTTGAAAGCCTGCTAATTTTATGGAGGGCCTTCATAAACTAAATAAAATCGTCTTAATATCCAGTATGAAATTAAACTAACAGAACTGTACTGAACGAGTTACGTATCGTCACCAAATTTTGCTGGCAAATTCGGTTGGTCAATGCAACGATTGTCCAAATTTTGTGTTTTTGTTATTCAAAGGTTAAGGTGAATGGTGAAGGTCACAGATTATGGTCACTATTTCTTTCTTATATATATTCTAAATTTGAATTGCACCATATTCAAAATACTTCAAAATAGTGTTATGCTGACCTTATTATAGATAAATATTCCAATGGTTAAGAATCAATGCGATCATAAATGTAATTATATATACAGTATATGTATTTATATCCCAGGCGGACATGAACCACCAACAGTCAGGACGAGTGTCTATGCTTTAATCCACTGCACACAAGTATCCTCTATCACGCTGTGGTATAGTGGATTAAAGTATGGGCACTTGTTCTGACTGTCGGTGGTTCAAGTCCGGCTGTGAGTATAAAAACATATAGTATATATATATATAATATACCGATATAATATATACCGATTTTACCTAAGAGATTCAATACTACTTGCAGAATTCTTGGTCGCAGAGTTGCGTATGCATTTTTTGTTTTGTTTTTGGTAATTCGAAAACTGCACACCTACTTTATTAATAATTGGTATCCTGTTTAAATGGTCTACTTTATTAAATCTCTCTCTCTTTCTCTCTCTCTCTCTCTCGGTGGAAATAACTTCATTATTATCATATTATTACTCTCTCACCCTCACATTTTCTCTCTCTCTCTCTCACACACACACACACACACACACACACACACACACACACACACTCTCTCTCTCACTATCACACACACAGTCACTCACTCTCACACTCTCTGGGAGTGGGGGGGGGGGGGGGGGGAAGAGCAGCTCCTCTCCGACCGTACTCGTTGTAGTTGTTTTCCCTCTCTTTTTTAAAAAGGTTGCAGTGGTCTTGGCACCTAAATTGGCAGTGGTGTTTAGGTTGCTTTTGAAATCAGGTAGTTTTCCTCTTTGCTGGCGTAAGGCTATTATCACTCCTATTCCAAAGGGAAATACTGCCTCATCATCTCCTAATGACTATCGCCCTATCTCCATTACACCTATCCTATCCAAGCTCTATGAGAGGCTTTTGTCCAGACGCCTTTCCTCTTATTGTAATAGTCATAATTTGATACCAAACTCACAGTTTGGTTTTCGTAAGGGACTGGGTACATGTGATGCACTTCTGACACTCACCCATGACTTGCAATCTTCATTGGACCAGGGACATGAGTCTCGCGTCGTGGCTATTGACTTTAGTTCTGCTTTTGATTTAGTCAACCATAAAGCACTTCTGTTTAAGTTACAGCTCATTGGTATTGGTGGCAATTTTTTAAGGATCTTTGAAGATTTTTTGACGAAAAGATCTCAGTCTGTGGTCATTGATGGGTGTCATTCCCCTTCTGTTACTGTTGTTTCTGGTGTTCCACAAGGCAGTGTCCTTGGGCCTTTGCTTTTTATTATTTTTACTGCTGACCTGTGTTCCGAGCTTGAAAATAAACTAATCTCCTATGCTGATGATACAACTTTATATGCGTCAATTGCATCACCAATAGATCGACACGTAATTGCTACTGCTCTGAATAGGGATTTAGCCAAAATTACATCATGGTGTGAACTTTGGGGCATGAAACTTAATGCTAGTAAAACACACTCCATTATCATCAGCAGATCTCGTACCTTGGATCCTCCCCATCCTTATCTACAAGTTTCTGGCGAGCAAATTGAGAATGTGGATACTCTGCGTTTGTTAGGAGTTACTCTTGATCCCAAACTTACTTTTGAAAAGCATATTCGTTCTTTCTCCTCTTCCATTTCCCAAAAAATTGGTCTGCTTCGCAAGGTTTATAAAACATTTGCTTGTGACGCCACAGTTATCAAGTCTTTTTATGCTTTTATTTTGCCACATTTCGAGTACTGCTCACCTGTCTGGTTGTCAGCAGCTGACTGCCATCTCAAGTTGCTTGACAGGTCGCTAAATTCCATCAGTTTTATTCTACCTAATTTGTCTCTTGATCTGTGTCATCGACTTAAAGTTGGTGCCCTTAGTCTTTTATTTAAAGTTTTTAACAACCCTCAGCATCCCTTACATGGGGTTCTGCCTGGGCCCTATGTCCGGGCTCGTGCAACTAGATTCACAAGCAATCTTAATTATCTTGCCATGAGCCGTGTTAATTTTTCTACTACACAGTTTTCACGGTGTTTTGTGCCGGCCATGGTTGACTTGTGGAATAAGTTGCCAAATGAGCTAGTCAATTCAGCTAATATCTCCATTTTTAAGTCTAGAGTTAATGCTTTTTTGCAGCATTAATTCTAATTTTTAAACTTATTTTATTCTATTTTATTGTATTATATTTAAGCTTGATATCCTCCACTGCATAATATGTTATCTGTGTTTAATATGTGTATATGTACAGTACAGTATACAGTGTATGTTTTTATTTTTTCCTAAGTTGCCATAGTCTCTCTCCAGTGCCTCCGGGTGTTTTGTGTGGATTGATTTTGATGGTGTTTCTGCACCCTGGTTGGAGACTTCGGCATCTCATATAATAATAATAATAATAATAGTACATTCGTTAATGCAGACATGCGGGCCGAGGAGGGGGGAGGGGGGGGGAGAGAGAGAGAGAGAGAGAGAGAGAGAGAGAGAGAGAGAGAGAGAGAGAGATATGAAGGGGGGGGGGGGTAATGGGGGGAAAGGGGGTGTTTTTTTGTTGTATATTTCGCGACCCGTATGTCTTTATTTATAGTGTGTGTGTTAAGTAACTGTATTAAGCTCAAGGTGTGGGTGGTGCTATTCTTGTTATGTTTGTTATTGTTCTTATTGTTCTTCTTGTTGTTCCTCTTGTTCTTATTGTTACTCTTGTGTTTCTTATTGTTTTACTTATTGTTCTTATTATTATTCTTGTTGTTCCTCTTGTTCTTATTGTTACTCTTGTGTTTCTTATTGTTTTACTTATTGTTCTTATTATTATTCTTGTTGTTCCTCTTGTTCTTCTCCTTTGTTCTTCTTAATGTTTTCTTCTTATTGTTCTTCGTATTGTTAGCATTTGGTGGTGTTCTATTAAGGGGGCCCACCTCGCTGTTTTGTTCTCTCTCTCCGTCTTTCTTTGGGTTGTATCATTCGGTCCCATTCAGCCTACTGTTTTAAGACGTTTACCCCCATCCAGGTGTCAATATTTTCCTGGCGAGTGGTAGCGAGTCAGCATATATATATATATTTGTTTTACAGCAAGCTAAAAGCTATAGAATAGTATAGGTAGATAGATAGATACAGATACACAGATAGATAGACAGATAGCTAGATAGACAGACAGACAAACAGACAGACATATATAGATAGATATTCTTGGTGTCTCTTTTTCTTCTGCTCTCATTTGGAAGGACCATATTACCAGTCTTGCTAAGGCAGCCTCCCAGAAGCTGGGTGTGCTCAACCGCCTTAGGGGGTTCTTTTCCCCTGCACAGCTTCTTGCTCTGTACAGGGGAATAGTGCACCCTTGTATTGAATATTGTTCACATGTGTGGGGAGGTTCCTCTCACACCGCTCTTCTAGACAAAGTTGAAAGGAAGGCCTTTCGTATCATTAACTCCCGTCCACTCACCAACTCTCTGCAATCTCTCTCTCTCCGCCGCAATGTTGCATCTCTCTCGCTATTCTATCGCTACTATAATAATCAGTGTTCCTCAGAGCTATCCCAGTGCATACCACCTCCTTTACGTAGGGCACGTGGTACCCGTCTTGCAACTCAATCCCACCCCTACTCTGTGCAACTCTCCAACCAAAGAGTGAAACTTTACTCTCAAACTTTCTTCTACTCAACAGCTGAGCTCTGGAACTCTCTCCCAGAATCAGTCTTTCCCTCTTCCTATGACTTAAATTGCTTCAAATTCCGTGTGTCCAGGCATTTTGGCTCGAACGTCCCTTGATTTTGGCCCTGTCACTCTTTCAACTATGGGGGAGGCACTCGCTATAGGCAGTTATGCCTTTTGCCTCCCTCAATCACATAGACAAAAATAAATAAATATATAGATATATAGATAGACAGACAAACAGACAGATATATAGATAGATATAGATATATAGATGAATAGATAGATTAATAGATAGATAGATAAATAGATTGATTGATAGACAGACATACAGAGTTACAATGGGTACAAGCATCACCATGACTGGACAATTATAGTTCAAGTCTATCATGATTGTTTATAGCTGACCTTGTTGTTATTGTTGTTGTGTGTATGTGGGTGGGGGTGGGGGGGGGGGAGGGCAGTATGTGTGTGGGAGAGGGTGTTTGTAAGTGGAGGGGGCGTATAATAATAATAATTAAAGTTGCAAGCAACGTTGTCCGGGGTTAGAGCGGTTTTGCAAGCAGGGTATTGTGTTGGATACAAAAGCTGTGTCACAGATATCAAAAGATCATTTAACTTATCGGGCATGGAGAAACTACAGAAATAACAGATTGTGCAAACAAACAAGAGCGAGAGAGGGAAAGATTGGCTATGTAAGGGATCTGCCTCTATTCGTTTAGTAACAGAGTTGTAGATTTGTGGAATTGAGTGCTATAGTGGGATCAAGAATAGACTTCAACATAAAATTCGATAGGACGACATGGGTTGGGTGTGAAAGGCTGCCACGGGCGTCTCTGGCCACCATTTTGGATATCATATCAAAAGTTGCCCAATACAAAAATACACCTTGTGTCAAAGTTTGGTCCCGATCCGACAAGCGGTTCCGGAGTTATTGCGTAAAAACGGACTATATATAATATTATGGAAGAATGCAATACTCTTGAGCCCCTGAAGACGTTGCTTGCAACATGAGGGAGGAGGGAAGGTAAGTCACACCACACCAAAATTTGTCAAAACTTTGAAGGTCCATAATATTGTTATTAAAGTAAGCATTTGACAAAGGAAAGAATTGTTAAAAACTTTAGCCAATACTCTGCTATTCACCAAAAATAAATTTGAATTGTCATTATTATTTGGTAGGGTATGTATATGTATAGGTAGGGTAGGTATGTATAGGTAGGTTGGTTAAATAATTGGTGGAATTCGTAGGGACTCTAACTATTTTGAGAGAGTTAAAATTAATAAAATGTATGGATCTGAATGATGAAATTAAGAATTATTAAGCACAAACTAGGGAATGCGGGTAAGCCTATAGACTGAAGAAAGACTGAAAACGTTGTGTGGGTACCGAATACTGTTTTAAAGTAATTTATGAATGGAGAGTTTTCTATGCTGCGGCCAAACTATTCCACCAATTTCTATTCTTTTGGTACCAACACGTTCGGAATTGCGAGCCTCACCCACCTACGTAAACATGGCTTTGATCATCTGCGTAGTTTTCAAGATGTGGATTTTTAAGTGTATTTCGATTTGTTTTCAAGATTGCCGAAAAAAAACCCACGTGCAAAGCAAAACCTTTTCCCTAACATTTGCGGAGCATTAGTAGTGGAGTTCATAATAGTCTAAGCCCAATCATTTCCTATGAGTGGGAGAGACAGTATTTAGGTTTCAAATTTTTCGTGAAATCTGCTGCCACAGACCTATTTGGCCGCCATTTCGGATGTTTAACATATCAAAAGTTGCCCAATACAAAAACGCACCTTGTGTGAAAGTTTGATACTAATCCAAAAAGCGGTTCTGGAGTTAATGTGTAAAAACCGGCGTGGAAAAATAATTTGGAAGAATAAGAAGATTTAATGATTACAATAGGGGTTCCCCGCAGGGCTCGAACCACTAATAATCGGTATAGTTCGTGTGTGGGGGGGTGGGTGAGTATGTATGTGTGTGTAGGTGGGTGTGTTAGTGTGTGTGTAGGTGAGTGTGTAGGGGTATAGGGAAGTGTGTGTGAGGGGGGGGGGGGGGGGGGGGGGTGCTGTGTCGTTTACAAAGGATCAACACCAAACAACCCTGACTCAAGTATAATTTTACAAGGGAATTAGGGCATGGCTAGCACAATAAAACTACATTTGTTTATTTAGCTTCATAAGGGAATATTCAGTGTATATTTCTATCTTATTTCTTTCTTTCTGTCTTTCCTTCTTTATTTCCTCCCTTCCTCCCTTCTTTCCTTCCTTCCTTTCTTCCTTCCTTCCTTCTTTCCTTTCTCCCTTCCTTCTTTGCTTGCTTCCTTCTTTACTTCCTTCCTTCCTTCCTTTTTTCCTTCCTCCCTTCCTTCTTTTCTTAAGGGGAGATTGTTGTTTTTGTTTTTGTTTTCTGGACCTCCTTCTCCCTCATGCGTAGCTACATAAATTTTGACATTTTAAGATGTTCGGTCCATTAGTTTGGCGATTATAAGACCTTTCGCCCCATTTCTTTGTCAATATGAAGACCTTTCGTGCCATTTAGGTGTCGATTTTTTTCTGGCGAGCGATGTCAAGCCTGTAATATTAGGACTCGGGCACCAAAACATTCGTACAATTGGCCACTTGCGAGTTTCGTTCCATAAGGAGGTCTGGGAAGGTGTTTTTTGTCAGTCTAGGGGACAAATTATAATACATTCCTCGAATATGGCAAAAGTAAGCGAAATCCTCATTAATACTGTAGGGGGAGAATTCCACTTGAGGGATTTTTGTCTGTGCCCCTTTCTCCCTCATGTTTAGCGCCACTGTTTTTTTTTAGAATTTAAGACGTTCGCCCCATTAGCTTGGCGATTTTAAGAACTTTCCTGCCTTCTAGGTGTCGATTTTTTCATGGCGAGCGTAAGCGAGCCTGTAATTTAAGAAGAACTGGCCTTCGACTGGGACATTTTTTTACCGATTTTTTTTTTTTACAAATTTAACTTGAAAAGGGGCATAGGGGGTAATTATAAGCTTGATGGAGTTCTAGAGAACAAACTAAAAACCTTTCCTTAACATAATACCATAACCCTCAACACGTCAGCCCAGATGGTGTTAATCAAACAGAACATAAAATGCAATTGCTTGAATTATATGTTTACGTAGTAGCGAGGTCAAGAAAGCATGTAACCTTGAGGTGAATAATTATGATCTGTTTATTGCTGTAATGTGAGGGGAGAGACAGAGAGAGAAAAAAAAAAAAATCTACACCAAGGCTCTTCAAATAGTGGGCGGGTGGGTGTGGGTGTATGTGTGTGTGTGTGTGGGTGGGTGGGTGGTGTGTGTGTGTGTGTGTGTAAGTGTGTGTTCTATTGCTCTCTATTTACGTACACTCTAATTAAATAGTTTGTGTGTCTGTGTGTGTGTGTGCGTGTGAGTGTGTGTGCGTAAAGTAAGGGTTATTGTGTACAATGGGTGTCTTCCGTTAAGAGAGTGTGCCACCTGCTATATTGCTCTTTATACACACACATGCACACACACTCACACATACATACATTCACACACACATACATTCGCACACATACACACACACTCAGACAAACTATTTAATTAGAGTGTACGTATATAGAGAGCAATGTAACACACATACACACATACATACAGGGAGAGAGAGAGAGAGTACAAAGGAGTACAAAGGAAATCAAGCAACAACAGATCTAGTGACCCTTCTAGGTTGCTTGTCCTCCAAAACACTGAGGATCAAGTGTCCAAACAGTGGTTTAGAGTGGGTAAGGGAACATTGGAAAGGGAATTACTGCCCTGGAACTAATGTCCGTGGCAGGATTAGGAAGTTAGTAGGGGACAGATGGGTTAGTAACTGAGGGGGGGATAAAATAAAGTTATTAATTTACAAACCCAGTCAGTCGCGGGTTTGATGCGAGATATTTGTCTAGGCGGAGTTTAAATGAATCAACGGTGATGCAGTCTATAACGTTTCGGGGAAGCCCATTCCACAAGTTGACAACTCGATTGAAGAAGAAATTCTTAGATTCGTGTGAGTTAAAAGATTTACCAATAATTTTGCAACCGTTTCCCCGCGTGTAATTAGATTGGTCGATAGTGAAGTACTTACTACAGTTCATATTGTCGATGCCTTTGATGATTTTGAACACTTTAATTAAGTCACCTCTTAATCTGCGCTGGGTTAAAGGAAATAGATTTAATTCTCTAAGACGCTCTTCGTATGGTTTGTTCTTTAGGCTAGGTATCATTTTGGTAACTCTACGTTGAACTCGTTCTAGCTTGTTTATATCTTTTTGGTAATAAGGGCACCAGGATTGAACGCAGTATTCCAGAAGAGGGCGGACTAAGGAATTGTAAAGGGTTAGGATAACTTCTTTGGATTTATGCTCAAATGACCTGCCTATAAAGCCAATTATTTTGTTTGCCTTCTTAACAACTTCTGAACATTGTTGACTCGGTTTTAGGTTACTCGATATTGTTACTCCCAGATCGGTTTCTCGGTTTACATTCTTAAGCTGAGTGCCATTCATCGAATAGTTTGCTTTCTCATTTAGGTATCCGATATGTAGTACTTTACATTTATCCGCATTGAAACTCATTTGCCAAATTTGGGCCCAACATGACAATTTATCTAGATTGTGTTGCATATCGTCAACTTTTTCTTTTGAGAGTACGCTATTTGCAATTTTTGTATCGTCAGCAAATTTTGAGATTGTACAGGTGAGACCCTCATCTATGTCGTTGATGTAAATTAGAAAGAGAATTGGTCCTAGTACCGATCCCTGGGGTAACCCGCTACTTACATTGGTCCATTTAGATGCCTTACCGTTTATGACTACTCTTTGCTTTCTGTCGCTGAGCCAATTTTCTATCCATTTCAACACACCGTCTTGTATTCCATGCGCTTTTAGTTTTAGCAGTAAACGTTTGTGGGGAACTTTGTCAAAGGCCTTTTGAAAATCAAGGTATATAATATCTACAGCTTTACTCTCATCGTAGAGGTTGAGGATGTCGTGGAAGAAGTCTAAGAGGTTTGTTAAACAGGAACGTTTTTTACGAAAGCCGTGTTGAGTATCTTTAAGTATGTTATTTTCCTCTAAGTAATTTACGAGTCTGTCTCGTATGACCGTTTCTAGCATTTTACATACAACTGAGGTTAAGCTAATTGGACGATAGTTACTGGGTAGGGATTTGCTGCCTTTTTTGAATATCGGTGTTACGTTGGCTAGCTTCCACTGATCGGGCATAGTTCCAGACTGCAAGGATTTATTGAATAGTAATGTCAGTGGTTTGGAGAGCTCATCCTTAGCTTCCTTTAGAACTCTAGGCGAGATTGTATCAGGTCCAGGCGTTTTATTTACCTTGAGTTTATCTAAACAATTCAATACTTCTCTCTCTGTAACGGTGATATTGCTTAGAACATCTGAATTATCAATCTGAATCGGCGATGGTGTAGGGATATCACTGAGGTCTTCTGTTGTAAAAACTGATGCAAAGAAGGTATTGAGGGCATTACTCATTTGTACTTCGTCTTTGGTGTATTCTCCATTTTCATCGACTAACGGTCCAACAGTTGAAGTAACTACTTTTTTCTTTCTGATATAACTATAGAATTATTTCGGGTTTGTTTGACTTTGATTCGCAATATGTAACTCTAAGGTCTTTTTACTTTGCTTAATTAACTTTTTGGCTTTGCGTCGTAGTTCTACAAATTTCAGCCGTTCTTCGTCATTTTGTAAGGATTTTAATCTATCATTAGCAAATTTTTTTAGCAAGCAGGCAGTTTGAAATATCTTTATTCCACCATTTGGGCTTATTATTATGGCCTGGACGCCGTATTTTCGATGGTATGCAGTCTTGCACTGCTTTTAGGTAAGTGGCTTCGAATAACTTCCAAGATGTATTTATGTCGTTATTGTGAATTAAAAAGCTCCAGTCAGTTTCTTTAAACATAGCTCTAAGTTTATGGAAGTTTGCTTTCTTGAAATTAGGGACTTTTTCGATGCTACTATTTGGTTCATTACTAGTAAACTTTAAAGTGAAAGTTATCGTACGATGGTCGCTGTTACTGAATTAATCACCAACATTCAAATTCTCTATTAATTCTTCTTTTGTTGCAAGTACAATGTCAAGAACGTTATTACCACGGGTTGGCGTTCGAACAAATTGATAAAGCGAACTCTCTTGCAAGTTCGTATACAAGTCATGTCCGGAGTGTGAAGTAAGAGTATCGCCCCACTTGGTCACAGGTAAATTAAAGTCACCAAAAATTACGGTATCTTGTGAGTTACTTACATCTGCAATTTGTTCGTAAATTTCTCGGTCAGTTTGCACTGATTGAGCTGGAGGTCTGTATATTAATGCAAGTATTATTTTTGTACCTTTATTATTCTTTATTAGCACAAAAGATGCGTCGACGTTCACAATTTGAGGTTTTGACAAGAGGGTAGGGTTAAGACTTTCTTTGATATAAAGTAAAACGCCACCTCCATTTCGATTTATTCGGCTTTTCTCAAACATTACATAACCGGGAAGTGAATACTCTGCTAAAAAGTCTCTATCTTCTGTATTGAGCCAAGATTCTGTTGTGCCAATCACATCATAATTTTCTGTAAACACAAGCTCCTCTCTAAATCTGAAAATTTATTGCGTATGCTACGAGCGTTTGCATAGAAAACCTTTAAATTTGTTATTTTAGAACTCACGGAACGGAACGCTCTTTAATAATATTTTTGGTTCTTGTCGGATCTACATTTATGTTCATGGCTGTCCTCGGTCCTCGCTGTCTTCGGTCCTTATCGCTGGTGGTCCTCGGTTGCCTCTGTTTTTTTCTTGGCGTTGGATGATTTATGTTACTGCTGCTTCTTCTCGGATGGCGTTTTTTGATCCATGGCTGCGGACTGCTTCGTGTAGGAGACGACCCATGCGTGCTGAACCCACAGGGTTTAGATGAGTGCCATCCTTGTGGAACAGAGTAGGCTGGTTGTAGAAGTTGTCCCAGAGGTTGATGAATTCAACTTCTTCCCTCAGACACAAATATTTTAGTCGGCTATTTGTGCTGAAGGCCTTGTCGTAGAATTTGTCAGGTGCGTCGATCTTGGGGAGAATGCCTGAGATGATGATATTCCTTGACTTGTTTTTGTAGTGCTGGATCATCTTGCGATATTTCTCCATCAACTCTTCGGATCTGGTGCGCATGACGTCATTTGAACCAGAATGGATGACAAAAAGGGTATTTTCATTTGCATCCTTTGTGGTATCTTCGAAGGCTTCCACAATGTCGTCCAGTCCAGCTCCTGGGATGCAAAATATTTTTCGTTGATTTGGGACTCTATCGCAGAACTCTTCGACCTGTCCTCGTAGGATGGAATCCCCAACGAGCCTGGTCTCCTCTGGTTCGTCTTCCATCTCTACCAATATCTCAAATCTGTTTGACATTGTGACTGGTAGATGAGACCTTTTCTCAGAGAGAGAGAGAGAGAGAGAGAGAGAGAGAGAACGAGCTGCTACACACACAATAAGGGGTACTATTTAATTAGCATGCACTGTACAGATTTATGAATAGTAATTAAACACAAACAATACTTACACATACACACACAGCAACTCATACATACATACATACATACACACGCTCACACACAGTACTCAGCGGAAAACACTCATTGTACAATACAACTCATACCTAATACCAACACACACACACACACACACACACACACACACCTGGTTGATACACACAGACACAGTACTCAAGCACATTGAAACGTACACACACACCTGGTTGATACACACATACACACAGCACTCAAACACATAGAAACGCACACACACACACCTGGTTGATACACACACACACAGTACTCAAGCACATAGCAACGCACACACCCACCAGGTTGATATACACATACACACAGTACTCAAACACATAGAAACGAACACACACACCTGGTTGATACACACAGACACATACACACAGTACTCAAACACATAGAAACGTACACACACACACCTGGTTGATACACAGACACACACACACATACTCAAACACATAGAAACGCACACACACACCTGGTTGATACACACAGACACATACACACAGTACTCAAACACATAGAAACGCACACAAACACCTGGTTGATACACACATACACATACACACAGTACTCAAGCACATAGATACACACACACACACACACACACAGTCAAGCACACATACGTATACACTATACACCCACCTGGTAGACACACACATACAGTATTCAAGCACACACACACACACACACACACACATATTGACATATTGTAACCATTTATTCTTGTTATAGCTATTAGTGTTATTATTACTGATGCATAAACAGTATCATAGACTACAGTAGATCTGCACTCGACACAAAAATGAAACATTGCAGGGACCAAACATCGGAAAGCGAACCTCCAAACCGCGAAAATGTTATATTTTCGCGGTTTCGAGGTTCGATTTTTGTTATTTTTTTCTATGTGATTGAGGGAGGCAAAAGGCAGAACTGCCTATAGCGAGTGCCTCCCCCATAGTTGAATTTGAGGGTTCGTTCTCCGGTGTTAGGTCCCTTACTGCAAAGTTCCATTTTCGTGTCAAGTCTCTGACAGTATATATCTCTCTCTCTCTCTCTCTTTTTGTGTTGGTATATTTCGATTATTATTTTGTTTGTCTGCTTCTCTCTTCCTTCATATCCACCTCTTCTTCTTCTCTCTCTGTCTACTTCTCTTAATGTATCTCTTATTTCTCCTTCGTATGCGTTCTTCATTATATTTGCTTCTTTCTTTCGTAGCATTTTCGTTTTCTAATATCTTCTCTTTCTTTTTCTTTCTTCCTTCCTTGTGTGTTTTCTTCTTCCAACCTTCTTTCTGTGTTTCTTCCCTCCTTCTATCTTTCTCTTCTCCTTCTCTTTCCTTTTTCTCTTCCTTGTCTATCTTCGTCTTTCCCCTCCCTCCCATCTTTCTTCCAATAACTTATGCCCCAGTTTATCATTAATTCTTATTTAGCTTGTCCTCTTTTTCTCGTTGGTCCCGTTTTCTCTCCTTTTCTCGGGTTCCGTGTTCTCTTTCCTACTAGTTTCCGTTTTCTCACATATATTCTCCCATGTTATCTCTGCCCCCAATTTTCCCTTTCATCGCATCCACTTAAGAACTTTTCTACTGCATCTCTCTCTCTTACTTTTATTTTTAAAAAAATCTCTCTCTCTCTCTCTCTCTCTTTCATTTATTCATTTTTATCTATCCCCTTAATTTTCTCTTCTTCTGCTTCATCGTGATCTTCTGTGTTTTTTTGTTCTTCATATATTTTATTTTTTGTAACAGTTTTCCTCTCCCCTATCTCCTCCTGTTCCCGTTTTCTTATCTCCGTTTTCTTCTCATTGCAACCACTTAGGTTTTAAAGGGATTCAATAATTTCCCTCTCTTCTATGTGTTTTTTCCTTTATTAATTCTTCCTTCCTTCTTTCTTCCCTTCTTTGGTTTTATCATTCTTCCTTCCTTCCTTATTTCCTTCCTTCTTTGGTCTTCTCTTTCTTCTCTTTTTCCTTTTTTATTCTTTCTTAGTTTCTTTCTTCCTTCCTTTCTTCTCTTTCTCTTCTTCCTTCATTTCTTCTGTTTCTCCTTCTTCCTTGTTTCCTCCCTTTCTTATTTTCTTCCTATTTCTTGTTTACCTCTCTCTTTCCTCTATTCCTTCCATTGTTTATGTCAACCTCTCTCTCTCTCTCTTTCTCTCTCTCCTACCTTCTCTTATCTTCCTTTCTCTCTCTCTCTCTCTCTCTCTCTCTCTTTCTCCTTTTTCTTCTTCTCTTCTTTCCTTTTATTCCTATCTTTATCATCATCTTCCTCAATTTATCTCTCTCCTCCCCTCCTCTTCCAACCATTTAGGCCTCAATCTGTTCACTCTTGATGTTAAAGTGACTGACCATTTAGATAAGTGACCTGTGTGTGTGTGTGTGTGTGTGTGTGTGTGTGTGTGTGTGTCTGACCATTTAGATAACTGACCTGTGTGTGTGTGTGTTTGTGTTCGTTCTTGTGTAAGTGTGTGACCACATAGATAACTGGCCTGTTTGTGTTTATTTGCGTAGATGTGTTTATGTGTGTGTTTATGTGTTTGTTATGTGTGTGTTTATGTGTTTGATTCTGTATGTGTTTATGTGTGTTGTATGTGTGTGTTTATTTGTTTGTTTATGTGTGTGTTTATGTGTTTGATTATGTTTGTGTTTATGTTTGTTTATGTGTGTTTGATTATGTGTGTGTTTGTGTGTTTGATTATGTGTTTGTTTATGTGTGTGATTGTGTTTATGTGTTTGCTTATGTGTGTGTTTGTTTGTGTTTGTTTATGTGTGTGATCATGTGTTTGCTTATGTGTGTTTGTTTATGTGTGTGATTATGTGTTTGCTTATGTGTGTGTTTGTTTACGTGTTTTGTGTTTTTATAGTTTGTTTTATGTTTTTGTTTGTGTTTGTTCATGTGTGTGTTTGTTTGTTTATGATTGTGTTTATGTGTTTGCTTATATGTGTGTTTCTGTGTTTGCTTATATGTGTGTGTTTATGTGTTTGCTTATGTGTGTGTTTATGTGTTTGCTCATGTGTGTGTTTGTGTTTGTTTATGTGTATGTGTTTGCTTATGTCTGTGTTTATGTGTTTGCTTATGTCTGTGTTTGTTTTTGTTTACGTATGTTTTTATGTGTTTATTTATGTGCATGAGTGAATGTACTGTATGTGTCTGTTTATGTGCATTGTTTGTTTTATGTGAGTGAGAGAGCCAAAAGGCAGAACTGCCTGTATCGAGTTGAAAGAGTGACGGGGCCAAAATCAAGGGACGTTCGAGACAAAATGCGTGGACACACGGAGTTTGAAGCAATTTAAGTCTTAGGAAGAGGGAAAGACTGATTCTGGGAGAGAGTTCCAGAGCTCAGCAGTTGAATAGAAGAAAGACTGATAATAACATTTCACTCTTGGGTTGGAGAGTTGCACAGAGTAGGGGTGGGACTGTGTTGCAAGACGGGTACTACGTACCCTACGTAGAGGAGATGGTATACACTGGGAAAGCTCCGAGGAACATTGATTATTGTAGTAGCGATAGAATAGCGAGAGAGGTGGAACATTGCGGCGAAGAGAGAGAGATTGCAGAGAACTGGTGAGTGGACGGGAGTTAATGATACGAAAGGCTTTCCATTCTACTTTGTCTACGAGTGCGGTGTGAGAGGATTCTCCCCACACATGTGAACAATACTCAATACAAGGACGCACTGTGCCCCTGTACAGAGCAGAAGCTGTGCAGGGTTAAAGAACTCCTTGAGGCGGTTAAGCACACCCAATTTCTGGGAGGCTGCTTTAGCAAGACTTATAATATGAGTGTGTTTATGTGTTTGTTTGTGACTGTGTTGTGTTGTGTGTGCGTAGGGGACAAACTAAAGTGCATTGGTCGAAAAAGGCAAACACACGCATAATCCTCAATAATAATAATAATCCTCAATAATAATAATAATCCTCAATAATAATAATAATCCTCAATAATAATAATAATCCGATAACTCTCATAGCAACCAACCAGACGTCGGACCAGATAGTGTTAAGGGGAGATGGGCGCATGTATTTTCTTTTTGTTTTATCTTTTTATAATTTTTGTAGTTTCTCCCCTAGACCTCCATCAAGCTTATAATTACACCCCCTAGACCTCCTTTCCAGATATATTACACCCCCTAGACCTCCTTTCCAGATATATTACACCCCCTAGACCTCCTTTCCAGATATATTACACCCCCTAGACCTCCTTTCCAGATATATTACACCCCTAGACCTCCTTTCCAGATATATTACACCCCCTAGACCTCCTTTCCAGATATATTACACCCCCTAGACCTCCTTTCCAGATATATTACACCCCCTAGACCTCCTTTCCAGATATATTACACCCCCTAGACCTCCTTTCCAGATATATTACACCCCCTAGACCTCCATCAAGCTTATAATTACACCCCCTAGACCTCCTTTCCAGATATATTACACCCCCTAGACCTCCTTTCCAGATATATTACACCCCCTAGACCTCCATCAAGCTTATAATTACACCCCCTAGACCTCCTTTCCAGATATATTACACCCCCTAGACCTCCTTTCCAGATATATTACACCCCCTAGACCTCCTTTCCAGATATATTACACCCCCTAGACCTCCTTTTCAGATATATTACACCCCCTAGACCTCCTTTCCAGATATATTACACCCCCTAGACCTCCTTTCCAGATATATTACACCCCCTAGACCTCCTTTCCAGATATATTACACCCCCTAGACCTCCTTTCCAGATTTATTTGTAAAAAAAAATCGCTTGAAAAATGTCCCTCCTCTATAATCCCATGGCTCGCTATCGTTCGCCAAGAAAATAATCGACACCTAAATGGCACGGAAAGTCTTAAAATTGACAGAGATGGAGCGATTTTTTTTTAAATCGACAAACTATTGGGCCAAACATCTTAAAAAAAACACAATGGGGCTAAACACGAGGGAGAAGGGCGGAGCCAGAAAACGAACCAGCCCATTCCCCCTTAAATGAGAGTATCGTATACGAGCACTGGTCCTCATAACTCATAAATGTGTCTTCTTATAATTGGATGAGTTGACCAGGCAAAATGTGTATAGTACATTATTTATATGTAGCCTATAAGGGGGTAGCGCTTGTTTTGGGGGCTATATAATTTAAGCCCCTCAGACGGATCAGGGAAACTTATTGATCTGTGAACAGACAACACACTCACTAATTTTGCCACTATTTGGGTGAACTGTTATTTGTGATATGGCCTGTCTCGGTTGCCAACTAGCTCCACATTTAGTGTTGCCCTTCACCGAGCACGGTTGCGCGATCGCGTATATAATAACTTAAGTTAACACTAAGTTTATAATAACTTAAGTTAACACTAAGTTTATAATAACTTAAGTTAACACTAAGTTTATAATAACTTAAGTTAACACTAAGTTTATAATAACTTAAGTTAACACTAAGTTTCCCAGATTTATATACGCAATTGCGTTTAAATCAAAGTCCGTGTTTGGTCCAAACCATTTACTGTATAATTATACGTGATCGATCGATCGATCGCATCATAACTTATTTATTTTTTAATTTCCTCGCTAGACCTCCATCAAGCTTAAGAAAAAAAAAAAAAAAAAAAAAAACAGAATTTTTGTTGAACCTTTTACAAGATAAATGTCCCCTATAATTACAGACTCGCTTATGCTTGCCTGGAAATAATTGACATCTTAATGGCATGAAAGGTCTTAATATTGACAAAGAAATGGGGTGAAAGGTCTCACAATCGCCAAACTATAATTAACTAACGTCTAAAATATCTCAAAACTGATGGGGCTAAAAACGAGGGAGAAGGAGGTCAAGAAAAACGAATCATCCCCCCTTAATCTTGACTCATATTTGAGGGCCGTCATTTGATCCTCTCCCAAATCTCCGAACAATTGCAGTGCACTAAATGATATATTATTATTATTATTATTATATTATATATATGTATACCGGTATATATATATATATATATATATATATATATATATATATATATATATATTATATATATATATATATATATATATATATATAGTATAAGAGAGAGAGAGAGAGCGAGCTAGATCGTTTGTATGGAAATTCCATCACCACGAACACCCCCCCCCCCCCACCTTCATCCTCTCCCAGGCGAATAGGACCAACAAGATTAATATAGGCACACATATTACTTTGATTAATATAGGCACACATATTACTTTGATTAATATAGGCACACATATTACTTTGATTAATATAGGCACACATATTAATATAGGCACACATATTGCTTTGTTTTGAACATATACTGTATACCTACTATTGACTGGGTGGGTGCTGATGTGACTGGCCGACTGTAGTTGGTGGCTGACTGTGCTGACTGGCTGACTATAAAGGGAGTAGGCATAAGGGGATTTAAGGGGGTAGATTTATTTTGTTGGTCTATTTATTTATTTATTTATTTGTTTTTAATTTCCTCGCTAGACCTCCATCAAGTTTTAGAGAAAAAAAAACAAGAATCCCCTTCGAGATCAATAAATAAATACAAAAATAAATCTTCCCCTACGTTTGTAGATCCATAGTCCATTTTCGATTTTACTCTCTCTCTCTCTCTCTCTCTCTCTCTCTCTCTCTCTCTCTCTCTCTCTCTCTCTCTCTCTCTCTCTCTCTCTCTCTCTCTCTCCCCCCCTGACAGATTAGGTTGACTGTTTCAAATACCACCATCCGGCCGTGATAGTGGTAGTTAGTGTGGTTCATACTGGTAGTTTTGGTTGTTGTGGTTGTTGATGGTGGTAGTTAGTGTGGTTGATGGTGGTAGTTGTGGTTGTTGGTGGTGGTTGTGGTGGTGGTTGATACTGGTAGTTGTGGTTGTTGGTAGTTGTAGTTGATGGTGGTAGTTAGTGTGGTTAATGGTGGTAGTTAGTGTGGTTGATAGTGGTAGTTGTGGTTGTTGGTAGTTGTGGTTGTTGATGGTGGTAGTTAGTGTGGTTATACTGGTAGTTGTGGTGGTAGTTAGTGTGGTTGATACTGGTAGTTGTGGTTGATGGTCGAAGTTGTTGTTGTTGGTGGTGGTTGTTATCCTAATAATACAGATATTGATAATATTAGTGATAGTAAAAATAATAATAATTGTTGCATAAAATCGAAAAGTTTTATAACCTTAGGGTATAAATAATTTGACAGTTAAGCTATGTAAACCTTACTGTAATAAAATATACATCTAATAATCAGGTATAAAGATATCTTCACTGTAAAAATATTTCCCGTTCTGGACCAAGATAACTTCAATTATGAGAAGGGTTTTGAATATTACGACCCACAATGTATAAATCCATTCTTCGTAATTATTAATTCCCGTAACAATTTATCGCCCTGTGCGCCATTCACTGATTGAATTCATCCGGCCTCAAATTTCAAGTTACCCTACCGCTGCAAACAAAATTTCAAGTTACCCTACCGCTGCAAACAAAATTTCAAGTTACCCTACCGCTGCAAACAAAATTTCAAGTTACCCTACCGCTGCAAACAAAATTTCAAGTTACCCTACCGCTGCAAACAAAATTTCAAGTTACCCTACCGCTGCAAACAAAATTTCAAGTTACCCTACCGCTGCAAACAAAAACAGAAAGTTAAATCACAGTAACCAATAGCATGTTACTCTTATAATATGAATATACTGTATATGATCGTGCTACGGTCCGGGATGTACATTTCCGTGATAATCAATATCCTTATAACATAAAGTAAGCTTTCCAAATAGGCAGCTTCTCACCTTACTTGACTAGCTACAAGATAACTCAACTATTACACATATTTCACTAGGCTTTGGACAAGATCCAGGAGTTACCTGAAGTTAATTGTCTTCCGACAATTATGTAACTAACTGTTCATATTTTAATCTAGAGACGAACCAGGCAACTGTCCCTCTAGTCCGCTCACATTTACCTGTAAAAACTCTTAGGGCTCAACTCTCAAAATTAAACTATCAATGACATATAATTGCCTAACACTAAATATCTATTTGCTTCTCGCTTTCCTAGTAAGTGAAAACTATTCCTTTAACTCAGGTTTGCTTTTATTCCATAAATTGTTGTCTCTATTATTAAATTTTGTTATCTTTCATTTCACCCAATATAGGTTACATCAATCATTATTTGGCACGGCCAGGTCTATAATTATTATCTTTTTATCAATCTTCTGTGGGGCCAATAGGTCCTATAAAAAATATGTCGATATCAATCTTCCCATCTTCTTATAGTCTTGAGATAAGACATCAAAATCTGCCCAGGTTACTCTTTTCTTGTACCCCAGCCTCACTACCATGCAGGTGTCTTGATATCTGATGCAAACAGGTGATGTGGGAACAGGCTCTTGGGTATTTGGGTATTTTGCCTAGTGGGCAAATGGAGATTGCTCTATACTGACTCTGGATGCTTGATGCTGCTGCTGAAGATCACCCGCAAACCGTCTCATGCCCGCAGCTATTTTCTGAATAAGCTGTGGGAATATGCTGGAAGGCCTCAGGAGTGCCAAGGAAAGGGTCTGACCAGGTCAGGGCCGTCTGTCGCTCTGCCTCCCTTTTTTTTTTTTTTTTTTTTTTTAAAGGTAGGTGGGGAAAGAGAGGCACCATAGAGTGGGTGGGGGGAAGAGAAAGTAGGACAGATGAAATACAGTGGAAGAGAAAAGTTAGTGGGCCGTCCACCTTGCTGTTGTTAAAATTGAGGGATGTTTATAACTTTATTTTGTTTGTCTAGTCATTTTTTTAAACTGATTCATACTTTAATATTGTACTTTTCTAAGTAGTTTGGAGGCAATTTATGTTTTAGTGTATCTCTTCCTTCTTTTGTTAGTGCCCATTCCGTGTCTTCTGGGAATTTGGCAGAGTTTTTTCTTTTAAACGTTGCTGGTGACAGTCTGAAGAGATCTTTGGCGAAACATGTGGTCAGACGCCTGTTTGTAGTTTGAGGAGTCAGGACAGGAGGGGTTGGGGAAGGCGTAGTTACAGGAGGTTGGTCTGGATGTTCTTGTTGTTCTTTTTCAGCTTCTGCGTTTTCCACTTCCTCGTCTTCAACGTCTTCTTCGTATTCATCGTCATCTTCTTCGGCGTTGTCCTCCTCTTCATCATCTTCTAAGTTGATGGAGTAGTTGTCTTCTTCAATGATGTTGGGTTGATGTTCTCGTCTCCTTCTTGGTTTCTCCTGCGTTCTTCTAGATTACAAGACTTCTGGAGGGATGGAGATTGATGGCAAGCCGTTGTGCTGGAGTAGTTTGGGAATGATCTGGCAGAGGTGAACTTTGTTATGGCCGGCAATGGCTGTGGCAGCTTGTCTACAAGCATATATTTTGGCCATAGTGTCAGTTTTGGCCATAGTGTCAGTTTTGGCCATAGTGTCAGTTTTGGCCATAGTGTCAGTTTTGGCCATAGTGTCGGTTTTGGCCATAGTGTCAGTTTTGGCCATAGTGTCAGTTTTGGCCATAGTGTCAGTTTTGGCCATAGTGTCGGTTTCCTTGTGGTTTTGGGTCTTGTGTGTTTTCTCCCGGCGTTTTTGTAGAGCAAGATGTGATCCTATCACTGAAACCCCTCCAGGACCAGTAATTTGATGGGCTTCTGGTCCTTTTCGTCCAGGTTTAACATTGAAGATCACTGTTTCGCCTTCCCCTAGTGATGGAAAATACTTGGGGTTGTGTTTTGATATAGATTGATGGTGTGCAAATATATCTGTATTGTTGTCAGCTCTTGAAATACTTGGGGTTGTGTTTTGATATAGATTGATGGTGTGCAAATATATCTGTATTGTTGTCAGCTCTTGTAATGAATCCGTAGCCATGTTTGACGTTATACCACTTGACAGTTCCTGAGATGTTAAGGTTTGGCATAGTGGCTGGATTACGATATTTTTGGCCAGTTATGAAAGTTCGAGCCATGGAGGTGGTCCCACGTGGTCGGAGAGGCTCTGGACTCTGCTCCCCTCTTCTTATATTTCGCTCAGTCACGCCAGCTCGCATACTGAAGACCTCAGTGATATCCCTACACCATCGCCGATTCAGATTGATAATTCAGATGTTCTAAGCAATATCACCGTTACAGAGAGAGAAGTATTGAATTGTTTAGATAAACTCAAGGTAAATAAAACGCCTGGACCTGATACAATCTCGCCTAGAGTTCTAAAGGAAGCTAAGGATGAGCTCTCCAAACCACTGACATTACTATTCAATAAATCCTTGCAGTCTGGAACTATGCCCGATCAGTGGAAGCTAGCCAACGTAACACCGATATTCAAAAAAGGCAGCAAATCCCTACCCCGTAACTATCGTCCAATTAGCTTAACCTCAGTTGTATGTAAAATGCTAGAAACGGTCATACGAGACCGACTCGTAAATCACTTAGAGGAAAATAACATACTTAAAGATACTCAACACGGCTTTCGTAAAAAACGTTCCTGTTTAACAAACCTCTTAGACTTCTTCCACGATATCCTCAACCTCTACGATGAGAGTAAAGCTGTAGATATTATATACCTTGATTTTCAAAAGGCCTTTGACAAAGTTCCCCACAAACGTTTACTGCTAAAACTAAAAGCGCATGGAATACAAGACGGTGTGTTGAAATGGATAGAAAATTGGCTCAGCGACAGAAAGCAAAGAGTAGTCATAAACGGTAAGGCATCTAAATGGACCAATGTAAGTAGCGGGGTACCCCAGGGATCGGTACTAGGACCAATTCTCTTTCTAATTTACATCAACGACATAGATGAGGGTCTCACCTGTACAATCTCAAAATTTGCTGACGATACAAAAATTGCAAATAGCGTACTCTCAAAAGAACAAGTTGACGATATGCAACACAATCTAGATAAATTGTCATGTTGGGCCCAAATTTGGCAAATGAGTTTCAATGCGGATAAATGTAAAGTACTACATATCGGATACCTAAATGAGAAAGCAAACTATTCGATGAATGGCACTCAGCTTAAGAATGTAAACAGAGAAACCGATCTGGGAGTAACAATATCGAGTAACCTAAAACCGAGTCAACAATGTTCAGAAGTTGTTAAGAAGGCAAACAAAATAATTGGCTTTATAGGCAGGTCATTTGAGCATAAATCCAAAGAAGTTATCCTAACCCTTTACAATTCCTTAGTCCGCCCTCTTCTGGAATACTGCGTTCAATCCTGGTGCCCTTATTACCAAAAAGATATAAACAAGCTAGAACGAGTTCAACGTAGAGTTACCAAAATGATACCTAGCCTAAAGAACAAACCATACGAAGAGCGTCTTAGAGAACTAAATCTATTTCCTTTAACCCAGCGCAGATTAAGAGGTGACTTAATTCAAGTGTTCAAAATCATCAAAGGCATCGACAGTATGAACTCTAGTAAGTACTTCACTATCGACCAATCTAATTACACGCGGGGAAACGGTTGCAAAATTATTGGTAAATCTTTTAACTCGCACGAATCTAAGAATTTCTTCTTCAATCGAGTTGTCAACTTGCGGAATGGGCTTCCCCGAAACGTTATAGACTGCATCACCGTTGATTCATTTAAACTACGCCTAGACAAATATCTCGCATCAAACCCGCGACTGACTGCGTTTGTAAATGAATAACTTTATTGTATCCCCCCCTCAGTTACTAATCCATCTGTCCCCTACTAACTTCCTAATCCTGCCACGGACATTAGTTCCAGGGCAGTAATTCCCTTTCCAATGTTCCCTTACCCACTCTAAACCACTGTTTGGACACTTGATCCTCAGTGTTTTGGAGGACAAGCAACCTAGAAGGGTCACTAGATCTGTTGTTGCTTGATTTCCTTTGTACTCCTTTGTACTCCTTTGTACTGATTGGCTGAGCCAGCGGGCCCGGGCAGCGCTTTGATGATATTTTTACTGTTCTGCTTTCCTCTCTCCGTATTAATGTCCCGGCAATGAGTTTCCTCCATTTTTGGGTGGCTTATGAGAGTATGGGGATCACACATGAGGAATACTGTTATTATTGCCAGGAAGTATGATGTAAGGAGATGTTGGGAATGAGTGATTTGCCGCCGAACAAACAGCGCGCGGGAAAGGTGTTTGATCAGGCCGATGCATCACCTGTTCCTTATCCTGAAACGCTGGCCGCTGATTAGTTGTTTGGTTGGCACCGTATCGCTGCTCACTGAGGTCTGGAATCTGGTGAATTTTGGATGCTATGATTGTGTCGGATGCCGGTCGCTTATTGGGTGGCGGCTTTATTACCACAATAATCATTGGTTTACTTCAAGCTGGCAGCCAATGAAGCTGAACATATACAGATTTTAACCTAATACATCAACAAACTGAACTCTCACACCCTCTCTCTCTCTCACACACACAAACACCCACTAACAACAAGGTCAGCTATAAACAATCATGATAGACTTACTCTAATTGTCCAGTCATAGTGATGCTTGTACTCTTTGTAACTGTCTGTCTGTCTGTCTACCTACCTATCAATCTAGCTATCTGTCTATATATCTATCTCTATTTGTCTATTTGTCTGTCTATCTATCTATCTGTTTGTCTTTCCATATCTCTATGTATCTCTATTTTTCTGTCTATATTTTTATCTATCTACAAATTAATGGCCAAGATTGTATCATATAACAGTAATTCTATAAGAAATAATATTGAGGTAGTAAATATATTGACTACGGAATACGATAGTATACTTTTACAAGAAATAATGTTATTGAAAGAAGACTTAAAAGTTTTAAAGACAATCAATGATTGATTTGATGCAATAGCATGTGTAGAAGATAGGAGGAACGAAGGCATAGTAGAGGGTCGTCCTTCAAAAGGTGTTGCTATTTTATGGAAGAATTAACTTAGTAATAATGTTGATTCTGTGTATTGTAATGAAAGAATAATTGGGACTATAATGAAATGTAGAAATGTACAGATATTTATAGTGAATGTATACCTACCTTGTGACAAGCAAGACGAGGACTTCTTAGATGAATTTATAAATACAATAGCCACTCTTGATAATACAATAGCCACTCTTGATAATACAATAGCCACTCTTGATAATACAATAGCCACTCTTGATAATACAATAGCCACTCTTGATAATACAATAGCCACTCTTGATAATACAATAGCCACTCTTGATAATTTTATAGCTGAACAACACTGCAACAATGTCTTAATTGCAGGAAATTGTAATGCTAGTCCAACTAAAGGTAGGTTTTGGAAAAATATTATTCATTTACTTATTAGCAAGTGCTTTATATTTAGTGATGTTGAGGCAATGCAGAATGGTTCGATTAAATATTTATGTCCTGCAAAGAATACAACCAGTTGACTTGATCACATAGCAGTAAGTGAGAGTATAAAAAAATACTAGATATTATTACTATAAGGTATGATATGGCCCTCTATGATCACTTTCCCCTGGCATGTAGGCTAAACATTGACATATGTAATGTTGGTATAGTAGATGTGCACATTGAACCGTCCGAATTCATCGACTGGAAAACAATTACTAGTGTGGATAATCTACAGATAATCCTCCCAATCTACCAAGATTGAAAGCCAAAGCGTCACATTTTTCCTTTGCCCCTCAACTTTCTCTTCATAATTGCTGAGGGGCACAGGGCCCAGGGTGGGGCTTTGGTTTCCCGGGCGTTTCCGCACCCTCCTCAGCTCCCCGCCATGGAGTGGCTTCGGTCACCCAGGCTTTATTGTGGTCGGCAGGGAGGATCCTGTGGGGGCGCTCGGTTAAGGCCTTGCTCGGGGACTTGGGGCTGTTTGGCCAGGCAGCTTGGGGAACAACAACAACAACAATCTACAGATAATTATATAGATCAAATATTAATCATTATCTAAATTAATTGGATATATCAAGGTTTCTTTGTTTATCACTCCAGTGTATATAGATGTAATGATGAACAGCATATAAAAGAATTAAATGTAATTTATAACAGTATAATTAGTTTGTTACTTACATCATCTTTGTTTAAGAAAGAACCAGTAAAAAAGCATAAAGTTATACCTGTTTGGAATGATAAAATTAAGGATTTGCATAAGTTTGCTAGAAGTAAGTTTTTTATTTGGAGGAAAAGGGGACGTCCAATTTCAGGAGTGGAGTTAAAATAAATGAAGGAGTCTAGAAAGGACTTTAGGAATGCATTGAAACAAGTTAAACAAATGAGTCTCAAATTAGAACAAATAAGATAGCTCAATATCTGTCTAATAAGAATTTTAAATCAATTTGGAAAGAGGTTAGACAAATAAAGAATAATAAAGTTTTATAAGTATGAAAATAGATGGAGAATGTGACCCAAAATGTATTGTAGAGAAGTTTTCCAATAAGTTTTAAAATGTATATGATGATTGTAAATATCAGAATGATGATGACTTTATGATAGATAAATTGAGGAAAAATGTAAGATATTGGGTAAGGTTAATAGTTATGATGTATCTACAACAATATCTGACCTCAATTGTGGTATTGGCCCAAATAATATACATTCTTTTCATTTAAAGTATTGCACAAACGAATTGATAAAATTAATTACAAAGTTAATTTAATTTTGTGTTGTACATGGTTGTATGCCTGTAAAAATGAACTTTGGAATTATGATACCCTCATTGAAAGATAAACATAAAGATAATACATCACTTGATAATTATTGATCAAGTACAGTACGTTATCGCCAATATTGTTGAAGGTATTTGAATATTGCTTGCAGTACAACATTTTAAGATATGTTAGTTTAAATGATAGGCAGCATGGATTTAGAGAAAAATATTCGAATTCTACTGCATGATTAATTCTCAAGGAAACTATTTCAGGGTACACCACGGAGGGATCTAATTTTTATTCATATTTTATTGGCCTGACAAATCACATTTGATAGGGTGAATAATTTCAAACTTGCAAATAAGCTTTTAAAACTAGGAGTACCGATGTCTTTGTTAATATTTTGTTTTACTTCTATAGAAACCAATATGTTGTCAAATTTAAAGATTCAATTTCAACTGAATGGACTACGAAAAATGGAGTGAGCCAGGGTGGGGTTCTATCTCTCTTGTTATTTTCAATTTATATTGATGATATTATTAGGTAAATTATCTGCATGTAATGTAGGCTGTAGACTAGGTTTCCAAGTCAGCAATGTTATCGCCTATGCAGACGATGTTGTAATATTGGCTCCTTCGGTTAGAGGTCTGCACATAAAGTATTGTTAGATATTATGGATCATGAAATAATACAACTAGACTTATCTATTACCTCTTCAAAATCATTATGTATGATATTTATATATAAGTATATGGACAGGAAATGAATCCTTCTGTATAATTAGACAATGACAAATTAAATATAGTTTCTGAGTACATAATTATATTTGAGTTTCATAATTGATTGTAATCTTGATATTGACTTGGATATGAGATGCAGAAACAAGTTGTACAATGAGTTTAATTGTCTTTTAAGAAAGTTTAGCAACACGAGTACTGACATTTTTAAAACATTATTTCAAAGCTACTGTTCTAATTTGTTATGGCGCTGAACTTTGGTTTAATAATAGATAATGTTATATACCATTTAACCCATTCAGTACCAGGGACGTCTTTTTCATCATATTCTGGCAACTATTTGGCGAGTTTATACAAATTAGGAAGGACGTCTAGCAATAATAAGACTTCAAACTATCTCAACCAACCCTTTTAACTACCACAGATCCTTTCCAAGCTGCATGAAATCGTCTAAACACAGCTAGAACACAATATAACGCACGTCGCTGGTACTCAAAGGGTTAAACAGTTTTCCATTGGATACCATAAGGCAATCAAACACATAGTGAATATGAAGTACTGGGAGAGCAACCACAGTGCTTGTAGAGAATGTGGACTTATGGTGTTTAGAACATTTGGTTAACCCATACAGTACTGCCAACGTCCTTTTTATACTATTCTGGAAGCTATTAGACGCTTTTATTAATCTTAGGAAGGATCTGTCGTAGCTAAAAGGATTCATTGAGATAGTATGTAGCCTTTCCATTGTTAGAGCTCCATCCTAAGCTGATTTTATCTAATAGTTGCCGGAATATGATGAAAAGGACGTCACCGGTACTGTACGGGTTAACTGGATGAAAATAAGATATTAATATAGAAATCTCATAAAATCATGTAGTTTTATAGAGAAGAACATTTATTACATGTTACATAGATATTTTCTTGTAAAGGATGTAGACAAAATAATCTTACATGAGCATGGATTTAATAACTTGTTGCTAAATTATATTAATGTTATCAGATCAAAAATTGTATATGAACATAACAAAACCAACTACTATGCGCTAAAGGCTTTTAGCTTAATGTTTACTACTCCGTAAAAAGTGTATATATATATATATATATATATATATATATGTATATATATTTATGAAATACAATTATGACTGACTGACTATCAATCTCTATTTTTCTATTTGTCTATCTGATTTCTATCTCTCCCTCTATCTATATCTATATATATTTGTTTATCTTTATCACTATCTCTATCTATCCATATATCTCTATCTGTCTATCTATCTATCATTGTCTCTGTCTATCTATCTATACATACGGTTAAGAATTTTATTTTTGCGCACCAACTGTGCAGTACATTGAAATTACCCAGCCAGCCAGAGCGAGACTGGCAGAGTTTCCCTTAGAGTTTCCTCATTTTTGTTGACTTAGAGTGCTGAGATTGCATTTCGCTGCAGGAAAAACAGAATTCTCTAGACTTCAGTTTCCTTTTGAGCCTCTCTATCCTATGACGCTTTATATTTGATATATTTAGTATTATTATATTTTGTTTATTTTGTTTTCCTTTATTCTAGCGACAAACAGTAAAATATGGAGAAATTTGTTCTTAGATTCTATTGCCCAAAATACATAAGAGTTTTTGTTTGAAATTATAATCCCCTTTACCCCAAGATTACGTACTTGAAGGAGGTATGTGCTCTACAAATTGCTCGTGTTGATGTTGCCATTGTGAGAACTTATGTATACTGTATGGTAGCGCTAATAAGTCATGTCTCAGCTGTCATTACGTTTGGCTCGCTCTGTGGTGTATTAATGCCTGTCAAATGTTGAACAGGGTGGGTAGGTATAGGAACATGTTTGTATATCTCACTCGAAATGAAGAAAGCATGTTTAGATATTGCTGATACGAATTATTGATCAAAATAAAGTTGGTGGCCGAGACATCACTTATTTGGCCGACTTTACTCACAATCAAGACTTTACCGAAATTCTTCTTCATTAATTGTGTATTTTGTAGATATTTACTAATATCGTTTTTAACACCATAACTCCCAAAATTAGGAAACCA
>JBAKBP010023378.1:0-37059 GCA_037953745.1 Lithodes maja
GGCTGAGTGTCTTTTAGACTGCCGTGGTGAAATTGATTAAGTGTCGTCTATCGTTCTGATGGTCGATGGTTCGATCCCCACTGAGAGACTAGAAACATTTAGTGGCTCACGTGTATTTGTGATATATTCTCAATATTTGTAACTCTCATGCTTTGTGGGTTAGAATTAAATGAAATCAATTTCAACCCGAGTTGCGTCGGGACACTCAAAAATCCGTGTATGGTATTCTGGAAATATGGATCCTACAACTAGGTTTGAATTGAAATATATTCGCCTAGTGGGTTTCCCTTCTCCCTAACATAAATAGGATAGAAGGCTGAGTGTCTTTTAGACTGCCGTGGTGAAATTGATTAAGCGTCGTCTATCGTTCTGATGGTCGATGGTTCGATCCCCACTGAGAGACTAGAAACATTTAGTGGCTCACGTGTATTTGTGTGATATATTCTCAATATATATATATATATATATGGGGGGAGGGGGAGGGGGGAGGGAGGGGGGAGGGGAGGGGGGTATAATGGGAGGGGGAGGGAGGGGAGGGAGGGAGGTATAATGGGGGGGGGAGGGAGGAGGAGGGGGCATAACATAGATAAATACATAAACACGAATTATATTATATATATAGATTATAGATTATATATAATTATATATATAATAATTATATATAATTATATATATATATATATATATATATATATATATATATATATAATTATTATATATATAATTATATATAATCTATAATCTATATATATAATATATTTATAATGTATAATTATAATTATATAATTATAAATATAATGTATTTATAATAATTATATATAATTATATATATATATATATATATATATATATATATATATATATATATATATATATATATATATATAATTATTATATATATAATATATAATATAATCTATAATCTATATATATAATATAATTCGTGTTTATGTATTTATCTGTTATTTATCTATTTATATATATAATTATTATATATATATATATAATTATATATAATCTATAATCTATATATATAATATATTTATAATGTATAATTATAATTATATAATTATAAATATAATGTATTTATAATAATTATATATAATTATATATATATAATATATATATATATATATATATATATATATATATATATTTATCTCCACCACCACCACCACCATCTCCACCACCACCACCACCACCAAAAAATGTTGACTGTACTTACTCACACTGCTGAGATTCCCTCGTGGCCACCAAGCCGTATATGTAGAGTGCTTTTTGCCCATAAAAAACTTACCTCCCAAGCACTTTCCACCAATAAATTATCGAGCAAAAATGCAAGCACTTTCCACCACTAAATTATCGAGCAAAAATGCACAGGGCTGAGGGAGCATGGCGACATATGCTCGACCAGTAATGAAAGTTTTTTCACTAAGAAACACTAATACAAGGTAAGATACACTACTTGAACGGATAAATAGCAATATAATTGACTGATATTTATATGAAAGTGTTCCACAAACAAGCAAAACGTTTGGCAAAAAGCATGGCCCCCTCCCTCCACCACCTTGGTCACGTAGCCTACACCAGATGAAATGCTCGACCAGTAATAAAAGTGTTTTCACTATAAACACTTATACAAGTAAAATACACTACTTCAAGTGATAAATAGCAATATAATTGACTCAATATGGTATGAAAGTGATCCACAAACAAGCGAAACCATTGGCCCCTCGTGGAGCCCACCTTGGTCACGTACACCAGACTAGCAAAACACTTCACTAACATGGTTTTTATACCCTAAACAAGAATAACACAATAATCCATCGATAACCCAACGATATAGCACTTCGTTTGGGTTATATTAGGGCAGGGTAATATCAGCCAGGCTGGGCAAAATGGAGGGCCCCTTGGTTTAAAGGGCCACACACACCCACCTACTAGGCTGACTGATGGGAAGAAACTGACTCTCTCTACCACGCGCGGGGCCCTCACAGGGACGCTAGGGGGGTTGCTAGATTTTTCCACATGTACATCTAACTTATCGGACTTACCAGCCAAAAAACCGGCTCAATTGCGTCATAAACTTATTTTCTAGCAATATAATAAGTCCATATGACGCGATCGCGTCATATGTGTTTTTGGTTCACTCTGCCATATGACGCGATCGCGTCATATATGTCTGGGAGAGTTAATGCTATGTTTTCACAATGAACACCACATGTAGCTATACAATAAGCTGTAGTAACTGAGTAATAGAGATGGAGATCATTTAATTTATCGGGAGCTTAAAAAAAACACACATATACAGTATATATATTATATATATACATTTATCCCTTATTCCAATTCTAATAAGTAAAGTAGTAGCAAAAATCAGCCTCAAGTAGGACAAGCATTATTTGTCAAATGTCCTCCAGTCGTATCATATATATGAGTAAACAGACGAGAACAAATGTGTTCAGAGGATAGAGTGAAGGGAAGTGTAGACAGGAAGAAGGAAGTCGAAGAGTGAATGGTGACAAGCTGTCCGCCTTAGTTTTTCTTGTCAGACAATTAATAAAGCCTCTGTCACACACAGTCCATAAACATCCTAGGCTGACTTTACAAATGTTTGGGTCGAGACCAAATAAGTGGGATCTTACAGCGACCATCTTGTTTAGCGCCAATTACACCCGTTATTGCCTCGACTTTGCTCCTGCAAAACGTTGGCAAGTCGAACGGAAAACGGGACAAACACCCTACTTTGACGTTTCAGGGACCTTATGTTTCTTTCCTTGTCTCGTTCGTGTTTCGTTCTTGTTTTATGGATGGTACAAAGACTGAACAAGGGCAGTTAATGAACGGTAGATGTACGGGAAAGTACACGCCCACATCATGACCACCTACCACCCCTCACCTCCGTTCACATGGACCTCCCACCATCTTTATTATGACCTCACCAACGGCCTACGGCCGTCAAGTGAAGGTGCTGACCTAGAGCCGCCTTTCCACCTTTCCTGGAAACATTAAAAAAAAGGGCGGGTGTGTCCACGCCTGCATGCGTCCTTTCCTTGACTCTGCTGACTTTGCCATGACCTTGTAAGACTTTGCACACAGACTTTGTGAAACACACCGTCATCTCCAAGTCTGGAAGGGTCAGGACACCCAGTGTGAAAGGCACTTTACCCTGAGAACAGTAGGCTTTGAACCGGCCTGCCGATTACATCGAACATCAAGTTCATTTACTCACCTTGGGTAGACTCGAACTCTTGCATTGACAATATGTATCCTTAATAAAATAATATTATAATATGAAATTTATATATTTTCATGTCTCTTTTTAGTTCCGGCAACTGAAGTGGTGGCTAAAATCAACCCCGAGATAATAGAAGAGGACCAGTGGGTTAGTTTTGACCTGCCAGACGTCCTCCAGTCGGCCCTCTGCCCTGGTGTCCTGGTGCTCTGAGGGGTCATAGCCTAGAAGGAGCCATTACTACACATACTAAGGCGACTTTTGGGGGCATGCAGGCCAGGTACAGTTCCTATCATAATGTAACTATGTACATATATATATTATTCTCATTTATCCTGTCATTAACATCCTGTTTCTCATATTTATCAACGCCTTTTATTTCTGTCACCTTTTAAAATAATCACACTCTCATGTTCCCTGCTCAGCTCCCCCTCATCCTCCCCCCCTCCTCAATTCTCTCCCCCCCCCCCCTCTTCCTCACTATTCTCTCTCTCTCTCCCTCTCTCTACTATCCATTATTCCCTCCTCTTCTGGAACATTGCCTTAAATCCTGGTACCCCTACTACCAAAAATATTAAGATATTGACAAACAGGTAAGAGTTCAACATAATTATAGTCACCAAAATGATGCAGTCCTAAAAACAAACCATACGAGGAGCATCTTAGAAAATTTAATCTAGTGCAGATTAAGAGACGGCGTAATTCAAGTAATCAGAATCATCAAAGGCATCGACAACATCAACTGTAATAAGTACTTTGCAATTGATTAATCAAATTACACACGGGGAAATGATTGCAAAATTATTGGTAAATCGGTTGTGTATGTTTCCCCAAATATGTAAACAATACAGCATTTACAGTACTATATACTCCTTTTATATGCAGCATCAGTGTTTTTTTTGGTTCTGTGAGTGAGGGAGGCAAAAGGCAGAACTGCCTGCAGCGAGTGACCCCCCCCCCCCCCCCACCCTAGTTAAAAGAGTGACAGTGCCAAAATCAAGGGATGTTTGAGCCAAAATGCCTGGACACACGGAATTTGAATCAATTTAAGTCATATGAAAAGGGAAAGACTGATTCTGGGAGAGAGTTCCCGAGCTTAGCTGTTGAATAGAAGAAAGTTTGAGAGTAACGTTTCACTCTTGCGTTGGAGAGTTGCACAGCATAAGGGTGGGATTGTGTTGCAAGACGGGTACCACGTGCCCTAAGTAGAGGAGGTGGTATACACTGGGAAAGCTCTGACGAACACTGATTATTATAGTAGCGATAGAATAGTGAGAGATGCAACATTGCGGCTGAGAGAGAGAGATTGCAGAGAGTTGGTGAGTGGACGGGAGTTAATGATACGAAAGGCTTTCCTTTCAACTTTGTTTAGGAGAGCGGTGTGAGAGGATCCTCCCCACACATGTGAACAATACTCACTACAAGGACGCACCGTGCAACTGTACAGAGAAAGAAGCCGTGCAGGGGTAAAGAACCCCTTGAGGCGGTTGAGCACACCCATCTTCTGGGAGGCTGCCTTAGCAAGACTGGTAATATGGTCCTTCCAAGTGAGAGCAGAAGAAAAAGAGACACCAAGAATATGGAGAGAAGATAAATGATAAAGGATGGATTTTTGTATTGTTGAAGAATAAGGGATAGTCCGCTGGGAGCTCCAGACGGGTTGATAGATGGAAAAATTGGGTTTTTGGAAGCATTAAAGGTAACAAGGTTTTCTCTGTCCCAATTGGAAATAGTAGTTAGATCAGAAGATAAGTGTTTTATGGCTTCATTACTATTGTCTTTGAGGGATTGCTGGCTGGGGCGTTCTGGAAAACTAATTGAGTAGTGTGAGGTTAAGACGTCTGCGTATGAATGGATGGGACTTGAGGTACAGTTGAGAAGATAATTTATGAAAATTAGAAAGAGAATAGGAGATAGGACAGAGCCCTGAGGAACACCGGAGTTGATAGGATGAGGAAGTGAGCGATGGCCGTCCACAACCGCAGCTATGGAATGGCCGGAAAGGAAATTAGAGACAAAGGCACAGATGGAGGGATAGAAACAGAAGGAGGGTAGTTTAGAGATTCAAGATTTGTGCCAGACTCTATCGAAGGCCTTCGATATGTCTAGTGCAATAGAAAAAAGTCTCACCGAAGTCCCGAAAGGAGGATGACGAAGAGTTAGTAGGATATGAAAGAAGATAACAAGTAGAGCGACCCTTAATGAAGCCATACTGGCAGTCTAAGAGCAGATTATGAGAAGAGAAATGCTTAAGAAATTTGTAAGAAAAAATAGTTTCCAAAACGTTAGAAATACAAGAGATGAGAGTGATTGGACGATAGTTGGAGGGTTGAGAGCGGTCACCCTTCTTTGGGACAGGTTGAATGAGAGCAAACTTCCAGCATGAAGGGAAGACGTTAGAGGAGAGACAGAGACGAAAGAGTATGCCTAGGCAGGGAGTCAGCACGGAAGCACAGTTTTTTCGTACAACAGGAGGAACACCGTCCGGACCGTACGCCTTCTTAGTATTAAGCTCAGAGAGGGTAGAAAGTACATCTTTAGAAGAGATTAGGATATTAGGCATAAGTAGGAGAGAGGAGGGTGGAGAGGGATGAATAGCACCGGAATCGTCCAAGGTGGAGTTTCTAGCAAAAGTTTGAGCGAAGAGTTTAGCTTTATCAGAGGAAGAAGTGATGGTTGTGCCATCAGAGTGGGAAAGGGGAGGGAAAGACGGGGATGAGAAATTGTTGGAGAGGTTTTTAGCTAGATGCCAGAAAGCTTGGGAAAAGCTAGAGTTGGATAGTTCAGTGCATTTATTATTGATGAACGAGTGTTTGGCAAGTCGAAGATCAGATTTGGCTTGATTCCGGGCAGAAACATAGGAAGAATGAGGTTCTTGAGTTTTAAGGCGTTGGTACTGTTTGAATGCTTCCTCCTTTCTCTTTTTCTATGTTTTTCTTGCTGAAAATATGTGTTTTTGTTCCAGCTTTGGAAGGATGTCTAGCAATCAAAGGGGTAAACTCGATCTTAATCAACCGATTGCCTTCCTCAATTTAATTTCACCTCTAATACAATTGCTTGGTAATAGCCACCATAATATTAATAACATCGTTTGAAAATAGCCACATTAATAATAAAGAATGAGGTATGGTAAATTGAAAGAGTTAAGGGGATTATACACCCTCCACACAAAATAAATTAATATAAAAACAAATATAATATCTTTCATCTCGATACTTTAGGGTATAATCAATTTATCAATGCCGACTTTGTGGGAGCATGAGAATTTGGTACGTCATGACATCATGACGTCACGACGTCATGATGTCATGATGTAACAACTTCCTGCGGTCTTATTATTTGTCCTAGAGACACCTGCTGTTACATGTAAATACTCGAATACCATACGAAGAGCGTGTAATTTAGTTTTTCTTAAAATTTCTAATACATCATGAGATATCGAGGTCATAAAATGTACGTTCTGCGCGACGTCGCGAATCGCGATTTTGTTTAATAAAATTCCCCGATACTCAAGTTTTTCACTTTATCGAAAAAAAGAAAATTACACGATGAAGGCACAACCAATATGTGTTAACATTAGCATTTACAAGCAGCTCTAAAACAATCCAATGGAGTAGTTACACTTGGAAGTTGCCAATATGTGATTGTGGGAAATCGCAGACGAAAGTAAAATATATATAACATCTCAATTATTTGCTGGTGTCATGAAACAATGGCTAAGTAACTCATAAAAACTAAGTTTTCTGATTTAGGTATTAGAAGAAAACGTAAACTAGCTAGTAATTTATGGTAAACTAGGGTTTTTCTATATATATTTTATTTTTTTATTTTTTTTCCATATTCCAACTACTCATACAGTGCTATTTAATAAGGGAACAATGAGGGTATTTTGTTTTGGCAGTTCGGTGTGCTGTGGTAATGCACTGAAACTAGGTACAGCACAAATTCCATCCCAATAATATCTTCCCATTGACATATTGGGATTCGAACCCGGGTCCATTGGATTACCAGTCCAGTGGCAAGACCACTCTGCCACACTCTGTAACCTGTATCATTATTCGTATCATAGGCGCATGTCAGTGTTTTTTTTTTTTTTTTTGGGGGGGGGTATTGAAGTCATAGTGATGTCATATGATTATTTATGCCCTCTTATTCTCCATTGTTGAAAGAAGCATTTTAGACCCCCCCCCCCCCCCCCCACACACAAAAAAAATCATTACATTTTGGTTGTGTGTGTGTGTTGGGGGGGGGGGGGGGGGGAATTGACCCTCGGAGCATGGAAGCATACATTCCATTCTCTTTCTCTCTGACTAATGCCAAAAAATCATGGTTTACTCACGCCTGTTCTACTGCTGTCCGCAATTAGGAGGAAGCTTTCAAACGGTACCGTCGCCTTAAAACTCAAGACTCTCATTCTTCCTATGTTTCTGCCCGGAATCAAGCCAAATCTGTTCTTCGACTTGCCAAACACTCTTTCATCATTAATAAATGCACTGAACTATCCAACTCTAGCTCTTCCCAAGCTTTATGGCATCTAGCCAAAAACCTCTCCAACAATTTATCTTCCTCGTCTTTCCCTCCCCTTTCCCACTCTGATGGTACAACCATCACTTCTTCCTCTGACAAAGCTAAACTCTTCACTCAAACTTTTGCTAGAAACTCCACCTTGGATGATTCCGGTGCTATTCCTCCCTCTCCACCCTCCTCTCTCTTACTTGTGCCTAATATCCTAATCTCTTCTAAAGATTTACTTTCTACCCTCTCTGGGCTTAACACTAATAAGGCGTACGGTCCGGACGGTGTTCCTCCTGTTGTTCTCAAAAACTGTGCTTCCGTGCTGACTCCCTGCCTAGGCAAACTCTTTCGTCTCTGTCTATCCTCTAACGTCTTCTCTTCATGCTGGAAGTTTGCTCACATTCAACCTGTCCCAAAGAAGGGTGACCGCTCTCAACCCTCCAACTATCGTCCAATTGCTCTCATCTCTTGTCTTTCTAAAGTTTTTGAAACTATTCTTGCTTCCAAATTTCTTAAGCATTTCTCTTCTCAAAATCTGCTCTCAGATCGCCAGTATGGCTTCCTTAACCCTTAAATGTCGGGGCGCAACATAAGTCGAGTTAAATAAAGCTGGACTATGTGGCGGTGCTCGACATATATCGTGTGGCAATTTCAGCACGTAATGTGGCTGAGAGAGAGAGACAAGTGGTGGCAGGAGAGTAGCGAGCGTATGACTGCTCCAGACCACCGCGGCGAACCTACTGACACGAATCCCACCTCCTCCCTCCCTCTCTCACTCGCTATATATGGAATTGTATGGGGAAAGTGCCTAATTACATGCTTTTTGCACTCGCGTTGCACGGTTATTGCAAGAAAACTAGCCATCATAAAAGGATCGTTATGGTGTCATTCGAAAGCTCTGTTTATGCCCTTTCAGGGATAGATACTTGTTTTACGTTCTGGGTCTTATTTAGGCATGAAAATGATCACGTAAACAGCCCTATTTTGGCTAAAAACACCCCGCTGGGCGGTACATATAAATAAACCGCATAGGCCGCTCGTAAGGTGTTAAGGGTCGCTCTACTGGTGATCTTCTTTCATATCTTACTAACTCTTGGTCATCCTCCTTTCGGGACTTCGGTGAAACTTTTTCTATTGCACTAGACATATCGAAAGCTTTCGATAGAGTCTGGCACAAATCTTTAATTTCTAAACTACCATCCTTCAGTTTCTATCCCTCCATCTGTGCCTTTGTCTCTAATTTCCTTTCCGGCCGTTCCATAGCCGCGGTTGTGGACGGCCATTGTTCACTTCCTCACCCTATAAACTCTGGTGTTCCTCAGGGCTCTGTCCTATCTCCTATTCTCTTTCTAATGTTTATATATGATCTCCTTAACTGTACCTTAATTCCCATCCATTCATACGCAGACGACTCAACCTTACACTACTCCATTAGTTTTTCAGAACGCCCCAGCCAGCAATCCCTTAACGACAAACGTAATGAAGCCATAGAACTCTTAAATTCTGATCTAAATATTATCTCCAATTGGGGCAGAGAAAACCTTGTTACTTTTAATGCTTCCAAAACCCAATTTCTCCATCTATCTACCCGTCAGGATCTCCCAGCGGACTATCCCTTATTCTTCAACAATACAAAAATCAACCCTTCATCTTCTCTCAATATTCTTGGTGTCTCTTTTTCTTCTGCTCTCATTTGGAAGGACCATATTACCAGTCTTGCCAAGGCAGCCTCCCAGAAGCTGGGTGTGCTCAACCGCCTTAGGGGGTTCTTTTCCCCAGCACAGCTTCTTGCTCTGTACAGGGGCATAGTGCGTCCTTGTATTGAGTATTGTTCACATGTGTGGGGAGGTTCCTCTCACACCGCTCTCCTAGACAAAGTTGAAAGGAAGGCCTTTCGTATCATTAACTCACCAACTCACCAACTCTCTACAATCTCTCTCTCTCCGCCGCAATGTTGCATCTCTCTCGCTATTCTATCGCTACTATAATAATCAGTGTTTCTCAGAGCTTTCCCAGTGCATACCACCTCCTTTACGTAGGACACGTGGAACCCGTCTTGCAACTCAATCCCACCCCTACTCTGTGCAACTCTCTAACCCAAAAGTGAAACGTTACTCTCAAACTTTCTTCTACTCAACAGCTGAGCTCTGGAACTCTCTCCCAGAATCAGTCTTTCCCTCTTCCTATGACTTAAATTGCTTCAAACTCCGTGTGTCCAGGCATTTTGGCTCGATTGTCCCTTGATTTTAGCCCTGTCACTCTTTCAACTATGGGGGAGGCACTCGCTATAGGCAATTCTGCCTTTTGCCTCCCTCAATCACATAGAAAAAAAAAAAAAATGGTTGTTTATGCCCTCCTATGCTATTCTCCTATGTTGAAAGAAGCATTTTAGACAAAACAAAATATTATTAAATTTTGGGCGGGGGGATTGAGTTGTCCCCTTAATTCTATAATTAAGTGTATTTTGAAAAGGCAAAGAAAGAAAAACATATATAGATATATAGATATTTCAATATGAATACAAAAATACATAACCATAAACACATACCCCTTATTCTTCAACAATAAAAAAATCAACCCTTCATCTTCTCTCAATGTTCTCGGTGTCTCTTTTTCTTACGCTCTCACTTGGAAGGACCATATTACCAGTCTCGCTAAGGCAGCCTCCCAGAAGCTGGGTGTGCTCAACCGCCTTAGGGGGTTCTTTTCCCCAGCACAGCTTCTTGCTCTGTACAGGGGCATAGTGCGTCCTTGTATTGAGTATTGTTCACATGTGTGGGGAGGTTCGTCTCACACCGCTCTCCTAGACAAAGTTGAAAGGAAGGCCTTTCGTATCATTAACTCCCGTCCACTCACCAACTCTCTACAATCTCTCTCTCTCCGCCGCAATGTTGCATCTCTCTCGTTATTCTATCGCTACTATAATAATCAGTGTTCCTCAGAGCTTTCCCAGTAATCCCACCCCTACTCTGTGCAACTCTCTAACCCAAGAGTGAAACGTTACTCTCAAACTTTCTTCTACTCAACAGCTGAGCTCTGGAACTCTCTCCCAGAATCAGTCTTTCCCTCTTCCTATGACTTAAATTGCTTCAAACTCCGTTTGTCCAGGCATTTTGGCTCGATCGTCCCTTGATTTTGGCCCTGTCACTCTTTCAACTATGGGGGAGGCACTCGCTATAGGCAATTCTGCCTTTTGCCTCCCTCAATCACATAGAAAAAAAAAAATGGTTGTTTATGCCTTCCTATGCTATTCTCCTATGTTGAAAGAAGCATTTTAGACAAAACAAAATATTAAATTTTGGGCGGGGGGATTGAGTTGTCCCCTTAATTCTATAATTAGGTGTATTTTGAAAAGGCAAAGAAAGAAAAACATATATAGATATATAGATATATTTCAAAATGAATACAAAAATACATAACCATAAACACATATCCCTTATTCTTCAACAATAAAAAAATCAACCCTTCATCTTCTCTCAATGTTCTCGGTGTCTCTTTTTCTTCTGCTCTCACTTGGAAGGACCATATTACCAGTCTCGCTAAGGCAGCCTCCCAGAAGCTGGGTGTGCTCAACCGCCTCAAGGGTTTCTTTACCCCTGAGCAGCTTCTTGCTCTGTACAGGGGCATAGTGCGTCCTTGTATTGAGTATTGTTCACATGTGTGGGGAGGTTCCTCTCACACCGCTCTCCTAGACAAAGTTGAAAGGAAGGCCTTTTGTATCATTAATTCCCGTCCACTCACCAACTCTCTGCAATCTCTCTCTCTTCTCCGCAATGTTGCATCTCTCTCGCTATTCTATCGCTACTACAATAATCAGTGTTCCTCAGAGCTTTCCCAGTGTATACCACCTTCTCTACGTAGGGTACGTAGTACCCGCCTTGCAACACAATCCCACCCCTACTCTGGAAGTCTCCAACCCAAGAGTGAAACGCTATTCTCAGACTTTCTTCTATTCAACTGCTGAGCTCTGGAACTCTCTCCCAGAATCAGTCTTTCCCTCTTCCTATGACTTAAATTGCTTCAAACTCCGTGTGTCCAGGCATTTTATCTCGAACGTCCCTTGATTTTGGCCCTGTCACTCTTTGAACTCTGGGAAAGGCACTAAGCTTGTTGCAGGCAGTTATGTCTTTCGTCTCCCTCATTCACATAGAAAAACAATATAATAAATAAAACACATTTGTACGGGACGATTAGCAAAGAGTTGAATAATACTGTCGTCTTGTAAAAAAAAAATCTGCTGAAGCCTTTGTAAAACAGAACAAATATGAACTTGGAGGCGAACTAGAGACAGCGGGAGAATAACACAGAGTAAGTCAAAAACAGAGGAAAAGAAAAGCAAAGTCCTAGCATCAAACCTAAACACTATTTTCCAGGGATTTATTTGGATGTTCAGTGTTACGATCGGGTCTCGTATAAAGCAGTGGCTCTTATACATTGGACTAGACTGGCATAAATGCAACAACGGAAACGCTAGATCCAACCCCTGATATATAATCCCGTCGAACAAAGAACACATAATTATACCCTCCAGAGTTATATCTGAGATAGCGGGGCATCTTAACTCTCAGTATCTATGTGCTTCTACTATAGGCTGATGTTCTCTGAAACAGCCTATTACCTATAACATATGGTTGTTTAGTTATGGTACACAAGGAAAAGATAGTTAACTTAATTAAATCACAAGAGTGATCTAATGCAAACAAGAAGAAGGTTTACTTAACGTTACTTTAATCAATAATATCTGTCACTCCTTTATGAAAGAAAGTGTTGTAAAGTCCTCAAGCACCGAACAAGGAATCTTCTGAATAATGTCGGATGCTACTAAGAAGAACGTATCGGAAATGGAACCACAAAATAGCGGGAGGCAGTACAATGCATGTGTAGGCTAAATACACAAAAAGGCTGGACATATAATGTTATTGGACACAAGAATATTATAAGCGGTGCAACTGTAATAATGCTCGCCACGAAAAAGTAGTACTCCTATTAACAAAACCGGTCTATGCTGGTTGTGTCTCTCTACAGCAACCTAGACCTCAAAATGCTTGTGTAAAAATAATGGGTATGCATAAAAGAGTATATGATCTAATCCAGCTAATGTCTACCCGGGTTAATAAAGTCTAGCTGGGATGCGCAAAGGTACAGAATTCTGGTGGAGCAATGCAGCTCCTAGCCTAGTGTGGACCTTGGGTCTGTGCGGCCTGATTACGTTAATATGAAGGGGTGCTCTCTTGAGGATTCTCGATCACAAGTATCGAGTATCCTCCTGGCGACCCTCAAAAGTAAAAGCAAATAGAGTTAGAACAGTGTTGGGTGGATTAGGCAAGCAGCCCTCACGCACTACACAGTCTAAACTCCAAGGTACACAGACAAAAGATCCACCCAGGTAACCCACAGAATCCGTAGTGTCGTGTAGCTCAAAAGTAGCCTACACACATTGAAAACACCAACAGCAAGGTACCTGATCCCTAGTCTAGCATTATTTAACCCTGTAGAAACATTAGTGATTGATGGAGACAGTCTGAGCAATACAATCTCCCAAAAAGACAATGACTATCTTCAACCTTAATCTAGTACATAAGAAATGTGAGATCCAGCATATAATACAGTCTGGCCACCAATTCAAGGTGTGGATGCAGAGAACCAGAGGGGAATTGATATTAATAAAAGGTGAGGAAGTAGTGGAAATGATAGAGGCAGTAGGAGAGAAAGATTCTAAGACAAGAGTGTGGGACAGTTCAAGGGAGATGCTTAGAGTATGCTGTCTGGGAAGGATCTGAAAAGGATATTCCCATGGACCTCCTGGCTGGAGTCCCAGTTCGCAAGAATGGCACGAGGGCGCGCGACAGTCGCCCAGTAAGCAGCCGCGTAGTAGGCAGTGTTAGGCAGGAGGCAACGAATCCCGCGAGGCCTATGTAAGGGGGCCAGCCACGCGCCGCACTCACTACCAAGTCACACCACCTTGTCTCTCTCTCTCTCCCTCTCCTGCTCGCCTTCCCATCATTCAACTACTTAACACAATACTTTCAATTGACTAAATAAAATAGAAAGGATTGTGACAGACGAATATAAAGAACAGTTCTGAACTGTCTGCAACACAAGCTTTCTCGAGAAGGAAAGTACACAATGATAGGTAGACTGTAGCTATATTCTCTGCCCTGGCGAGTCCTAGCGAGTAAGCCATGCGTTTCTGGGGGAAGCAGTGAGCGTCACACCCCACCCGAGATTTTTAAGAGGCTCCAACTATGAGCTCTAAATCTGACACGCAGAACCCATACAAATTTCGCCACTCCTAGCCACCCAGCGACAATGAAATGTAAAGCACAGTTCTCATCAATATAACACATTATCAAAATTAACAACCCTTCCCAACACAATAGATGAAATAACATAGTTATGCTCATAAGAGCGAGCTTCACTAGCCCAGCCTTCTGAGAGGAGTACAACTCAGAATTTCTGCTATAACATACTTAAACAAAATTTAACTATCAAAGAAAGTGTTTTTATAGGATTTTTATATTTTTAATATGTTTATGGTGGCTGCACTACAGGGGCAAGCCTAGGTTTTACTTCTATACCAACACAGCAACTCCTACTTTACGACCCAATACGCTGGGCTACACACGCGAGCCAACAAGCACCAGACGTAAACATACTAATCAAACCAAAGTAGGAGGCTACCCTTGTGATGATCTACCCCGGGTCTTCCACCCTCAATAAGCAATCTGCAATCACATTCTCTGAACCGGCAATATGGCGTATGTCTAGGTTGTATTCCTGCAACATTAATGACCACCTGGTCAGCCTCATATTCCGGTTATGGAATTTATTCAGGAACTTGAGGGGGTGATGGTCGGTGTAGATCACTACAACTGGTCCATAGGCTGGAACATACACCTTAAAGTGCCTGAGCGCTAGCACAATCGCCAGCAGTTCCTTCTCAACTACTGAATAGTTCTTCTGCGCCGAGTTGAACTTTTTTGAGAAGAAACTGACTGGGTGCTCCAGCCCATCTTCGTCTGATTGCATCAGAACGGCACCAGCCCCCACACCACTGGCATCAGTTGCCAGCTGGAATGGTCGGCTAAAGTCCGGGGCCCTGAGGATTGGGTGAGTACACAACAGGTGTTTTACTAGCAAAAAAGCCCTCTCACACTCAGGTGCCCACTTAAACTTTCTATCTTTGGCCAATAGGTCCGTCAGAGGAGCCAGCACAGTAGAATAGCCCTTTATAAAGCGGCGGTAGTAATCAATCATGCCCAAAAACCTCATGATCTGCTTCTTGGTGGATGGCCTGGGGAAGTGGTTAATAGCCAATATCTTGTTCTGTGGGGGGCACACCTGGCCCAAACCCACCATGAACCCCAGATACTGCACGGTAGCCCGCACAAAATCACACTTTCCCAGGTTGACCACCAAGTTTGCCTCGCTTAATTTCTTAAATAGGGATTCTACATGTTCACAGTGGCTCTTGAAATCGTCATCGTAGATAATGACGTCGTCCAGGTACACGGTACAGTTCGGAATGTCAGCCACCAACTCGATCATCAAGCTTTGGAAGGTCGCTGGTGCGTTCTTTAGACCGTACGGCATGACATTACAACGATATGTAGCACCATCCACCACAAAACCACACACCTCTTTCGCCCGTTCAGACAAAGGCACCTGCCAATAACCTTTTACCAGGTCCACCTTGGTCAAGAACTTGGCTCTGCCAATCTTGTCTACACAGTCATTGACCCGGGGAAGAGGATATGGGTTGGTGGGAGTCAAGCCGTTAGCCTGCGGTAATCAACACAGAAGCGCACCTTGCCATCCGGCTTAGGTTGCAGCGTTACGGGAGATGTCCACTTTACCGCCCCCTTCTCGATCAGTCCCTGTTGCAACATATACTCCAACTCCGCCCGGAGGGCCGGAAGTTTAATAGGGGGCACCCTATAGGGCACTGATTTGAAGGGTGGGTGGTCTCCGACGTCAACATCGTGCACCTCATGAGTATTGAGGCCTGGGTGTTCCGCAAATACAGTAGGGTATAAACCAAATAGGCGCTCGACAGCCACACGCTGTTGCTCAAGTAGGTGTTGCAAAGCCTCATGAGCCGCCTGTCTCGTGTTTCCCGCCCACTGATTTGCAGAAACATGATAATCCCAGTTGTCATCCACCAGCGCATGACTGTCCCGTTCTCCTTCTCCACCTTGACTGCTGAAAGTCATCACGGGGACAGTGAGAGGCTCAGGTGGGCACCTCACACACTCCTTCATCAGGTTGACATGACATAACTGATTCCTCTTACGCCTGTCTGGAGTGGCCACCAGGTAATCTAAGTCCGAGAGCTTCTCTGCTACCCTATAAGGACCAGCGTACTTTGCGGATAAGGGGTAACCTACAAGAGGGAGTAGTATCAACACCTCCTGACCCACGTGAAACTCCCTGAGTTTCACCTTGTGGTCGTACCTGTCCTTCATGAGGGCCTGAGAGCCTACCAGATTGCGGCCAGCCAACTCCAGACTACGTAACATTCGTTCTCTAGTCTCAAGGACATACTTAAGCATAGAACATGGTTTAGCGGTGCCTTCCCATATCTCCTTTACCATGTGGAGAGGCCCTCTGACGCGGTGTCCAAACACAAGCTCATTAGGGCTAAACCCCAAACTCTCCCCAGGTACATCTCGTGCAGCGAATAACACATACGACAGGCCAAGATCCCAGTCCTTGCCGTTCTCAAGACAATAGCAGCGAAGCATGCTTTTTAGAGTGGAATGCCACCTCTCTAACACCCCCTGACTCTCTGGGTGATAAGCAGATGACACTACAGTGACTATCCAGTGCTGCCTCATTGTCTGAACGAACAAGTTGGAGGTGAAATTCGATCCTTGGTCTGACTGTAACTCCTGCGGGTAAACCGTACCGGGAGAAGTATAATAGCAAGTTACGGACCACCGTCTTCGCCAAACCATTTCTCATCGGGTATGCGTCTGGGTACCGACTTGCTACGTCCATGACTGTCAAGAGATATTTATTTCCGGCACTTGTGGGGGGGAGGGGGCCAACCATGTCGACTACTACTTTACTAAAGGGAGGCCCGCTGACGGGAATTGGGTGTAACGGAGCCTTTGGGATGCACTGGTTAGGTTTCCCGACCTTTTGGCACACACTGCATATTGCCACCCATGACACCACTTGTGCTCTCAAACCAGGCCACCAAAACAGTTTCCCCAAAGCCGCCACCGTCTTACGGACACCCAAGTGTCCCGCCAGCAGTACATCATGAGCCAACCTTAGTAGGCTATCCCTGCATACCCTCGGTATGACCAGCTGGTCTACCACTCCTGACCCACCCTCCCAACTTCTCTGCGGGTCTTGGAATCGCCGATACAAGATGCCATCAATGAAAAAAAAATCTCCAGACTTTGCATCCCTGTCCTCTTCGAGTTCGACAGCACCGTTACTACACTTTAGAACCTCCGGGTCTTCTAGCTTCAATTTGCGAATATCTGAGGGAGCTAGCCTGTCTAAGTGTTTGCGAAACAACTCATGCCCTCCCCCAACATCGAACTTTACATCCCGTTGCTCTCTCCGTGTATACCGTTGCTGCCTCTGAGTCTCTTTTAGCCCTGCCTCTACACTCTCAGTGACAGGTGGTGGTGCTTCTCCAGACTCTAATAACGGTGCTAATACTGAGTCCCTGAGAAGCGCTGCTGGTACTAGACTCTCCACCGTATCAGCTTTCAACACCTTCTCGTGACCGTTCCTCCGCTTATTTGAAGACTGTTGGTTAGGCTGTGACTCCCTGGATGCGAGAGATCTGGTTACAACACATGCCATTGGTTGCACCTGACACTTCTCAACCCACTCCTGTTCCTCCCTACTCACGTCGGCCGGCTCCTCGGCAATGACTAAGGGTGAAACCTTAGAAGCAGGCACCGCAAGTAATTGCCGAGAAGGAGGTCGACGCCCCCAACAGGCAATTTCTCCACGATTCCCACATCCAGTTCGCGAGTCACACCGTCAACTTCAAGCTCCATTCTAACAAGCGGGTATGACCTAGTTGCATTAACTCCCTGCACCACAACTACCCGCGCCGTGTTTATGGGTCTACCAGTGAAATTCTTCAAGAGTGTCTGAGAGGCACCTGTGTCACGCAAAAGCTGTACCCCGTGCTTATTGCCCCCCCACTTCACGCAGCCATGCCCTCTATGGTCGCAAAAGGCATCGCGGACAGGGTTCGAGCCTTCCGGATCCTTCTTCACTGGCGGTGCTCCATCCTCTGATCTTATGCCTCCAGCAAACACAGAAGACTTCTGGAACACCCCAATGCTGCGAGCCAATGACACAGCCGCCGTGAGAGGTCTGCTCAGACAAGCTTTTGCCATGTGCCCCTCTTTGTGACAGTGATAACACTCAAATTTCCCCTTGGACTTATACTGAGGTGTAAAAGTCCCCTGACCCTTCTTAAACGGGGCGGTGCTAGGTTTGTGATCAGTCTTGGTGTCATTGCTTTTAAATTTATGTGTGTCCATATTCCGGGGAGGGGGAGGGTAACCCTCCTTAACGCCTACATCGTTTCTCTGTGCAGAGCCGCACCCCCGAATTAGTGACAACCGAAGATCAGCCATCTCTGCTGCTTCTACGAGAGTTCTTGGGTTCTTCTCTTTAAGGTTTAAAGTCAAGTCGCCGCCCGTACACTTATAAAACTGCTCTAGAAGCATCAACTGTTTCATCTCATCAAACGTAGTTGTCTTCTCTGATCTGAGCCAGTTTCCCATAGCGTCGGACAGGTCCCGGGCGTGCTCCAAGAAGGTACTGTCTCGCCCCTTAGTCACACCCCGGAACTTTAACCTATATGTCTCGGGTTGTAGCTCGTATGCCCGCAGGACAGCCTCCTTGAGCTCCTCATAAACAACGCAGGACTCCAAAGGCAGTGCATCATAAGCCTTGAGCCCCTTACCTACGAGTCTAGAGGACACAAGGGCCGCCCACTTAACTTCAGGCCACTGATGCTCCCGGCACTTCTTCTCAAATCTATTGAAAAACATCTGTGACACCAGACTCGTCAAATACAGGGACCAATTTGAGAAGGTGCGACAGAGACTGATCATGCGCATGGTTTCCAGTACCGAGTCGCTGTCCCGTCGTCTCAACACGAGACTTCTCTAAATCCATGTCGGCACAGTATCTTGTAGATTCTAGTTCAGTTCTAAGCTCAGCTTCCCTCGTCTGTTGCTACATCCTAGCCAGCTCTTTTCTCTCTTCTATCTTAGCTAGCTCTATCTGCTGTTGACTCTGATGTTGCATCTTTGCCATCTCGAGCTGAAAGAGCATCTCCGGGGTCAAACCTTGAGGAGGAGGAGGAGATGCAATGATGTTAGAAATACCCGGTGATCCCCCCAGGGGCAAACCACCCTGCCAGTCACTACCCACCTGCGGAAGCGTGCTCAGGGTCGGTACTCCAATAGGAGGATTGGGAGTCGAGTGAAGGGGAAGCTCGGCCAAAGGGCTCTGAGCACTCACCCTACCTCGTACGCCAGTCACCCCACCCAGCACACACGTCATCAGGTCATCCTTGGTCATGCCACTAGTACATACATGACCGATAGCTGCGGCTAAGCACTGGAGACCGTACCGATTCATACCCACCAACCGGTCGGAAGTAACAGGCCATTGTAAAAAATTCCTTGCATCCTCCTCACTGTTCACCAAGTTAACAACCTGCCCATGCTGCTGCTCCTCAGCTTCTACATCACGTACTGTGTCGTCATCCTGCATTGATCCGCTATAAGACATGATGCTCACTGAAGATTTTTCACTTTGATACACAAAAAAGAAGTACCCCAAACTCTTATACCACATTATTCACAATAAAAAATTATCGGAGACAGCTTAAGTGCTATATTACTTTGCTAAAAAAATAATTCTTGCATGTCCTCAAAAAATATTCCACAAAATCAACAAATGTTCACTGCCTAAACTGTGAGAAAAATCTGCACAATAACCTGCAATTATATGTCAGTTCACCAAATCCTGAGCTAGGTCGCCATTTGTTACGATCGGGTCTCGTATAAATCAGTGGCTCTTATACATTGGACTAGACTGGCATAAATGCAACAACGGAAACGCTAGATCCAACCCCTGATATATAATCCCGTCGAACAAAGAACACATATACCCTCCAGAGTTATATCTGCGATAGCGGGGTATCTTAACTCTCAGTATCTATGTGCTTCTACTATAGGCTGATGTTCTCTGAAACAGCCTATTACCTATAACATATGGTTGCTTAGTTATGGTACACAAGGAAAAGATAGTTAATTTAATTAAATCACAAGAGTGATCTAATGCAAACAAGAAGAAGGTTTACTTAACATTAGTTTAATCAATAATATCTGTCACTCCTTTATGAAAGAAAGTGTTGTAAAGTCCTCAAGCACCGAACAAGGAATCTTCTGAATAATGTCGGATGCTACTAAGAAGAACGTATCGGAAATGGAACCACAAAATAGCAGGAGGCAGGACAATGCACGTGTAGGCTAAATACACAAAAAGGCTGGACATATAATGTTATTGGACACAAGAATATTATAAGCGGTGCAACTGTAATAATGCTCGCCACGAAAAACTAGTACTCCTATTAACAAAACCGGTCTATGCTGGTTGTGTCTCTCTACAGCAACCTAGACCTCAAAATGCTTGTGTAAAAATAATGGGTATGCATAAAAGAGTATATGATCTAATTCAGCTAATGTCTACCCGGATTAATAAAGTCTAGCTGGGATGCGCAAAGGTACAGAATTCTGATGGAGCAAGGCAGCTCCTAGCCTAGTGTGGACCTTGGGTCTGTGCGGCCTGATTACTTTAATATGAAGGGGTGCTCTCTTGAGGATTCTTGATCACAAGTATCGAGTATCCTCCTGGTGACCCTCAAAAGTAAAAGCAAATAGAGTTGGAACAGTGTTAGGTGGATTAGGCAAGCAGCCCTCATGCACTACACAGTCTAACCTCCAAGGTACACAGACAAAAGATCCACCCAGGTAACCCACAGAATCCGTAGTGTCGTGTAGCTCAAAAGTAGCCTACACACATTGAAAACACCAACAGCAAGGTACCTGATCCCTAGTCTAGCATTATTTAACCCTGTAGAAACATTAGTGATTGATGGAGACAGCCTGAGCAATACAATCTCCCAAAAAGACAATGACTATCTTCAACCTTAATCTAGTACATAAGAAATGTGAGATCCAGCATATAATACAGTCTGGCCACCAATTCAAGGTGTGGATGCAGTGAATCAGAGGGGAATTGATATTAATAAAAGGTGAGGAAGTAGTGGAAATGATAGAGGCAGTAGGAGAGAAAGATTCTAAGACCAGAGTGTGGGACAGTTCAAGGGAGATGCTTAGAGTATGCTGTCTGGGAAGGATCTGACAAGGATATTCCCATGGACCTCCTGGCTGTAGTCCCAGTTCGCAAGAATGGGCACGAGGGCATGCGACAGTCGCCCAGTAAGCAGCCGCGTAGTAGGCAGTGTTAGGCAGGAGGCAACGAATCCCGCGAGGCCTATGTAAGGGGGCCAGCCACGCGCCGCGCTCACTACCAAGTCACACCACCTTGTCTCTCTCTCTCTCCCTCTCCCCGCTCGCCTTCCCATCATTCAACTACTTAAAACAATACTTTCAATTGACTAAATAAAATAGAAAGGATTGTGACAGACGAAAATAAAGAACAGTTCTGAACTGTCTGCAACACAAGCTTTCTCGAGAAGGAAAGTACACAATGATAGGTAGACTGTAGCTATATTCTCTGCCCTGGCGAGTCCTAGCGAGTAAGCCATGCGGTTCTGGGGGAAGCGGTGAGCGTCACATCAGCGAAAATAAACAAACAGAATAACAGATGACATTAAAGGGTGTAGTAGTTTCGTGAGTGTGATTTACTGGTTTGATTGATTAACAGGAGGAAACACTATAAGTATATTCGCGAATGAAGTTAAAGTGTTCATATTTATAATCCTTTGAAGGTGAAACGGAATAAACATATTAACAGATGGCAGTACAGTTTATAGGAGTTTTGTGAGTGTTTGACTGGTGTGATTGGTATGAATGATAACAGAACGGAATACTTGACAATATGGGCTTAAGGAAAGGTATGAAAAGGGTGATTATAGTGTTCATAATGTTTCCTTTAAAGGTGAAAAAGAAACTAAACATAATAACAAATTACAGAACACGTTATAGGATTTGTGTGAGTGGGACTGACTGGTATGACTGTATAATTGACAAATACCAATATGGGTTTAAAGAGTATAATTATGACCACATGCTACCCGCAAACTAAACAAAGTCGTCTAATGATGGCCATATTTAAATATAAGAATGAGCTGTGGTAGACAATGTCACAAATTATGGGTATGAATGGGGTAATTGAAGTGTTCCCAACAATAAACCCATTAACCCCTTCAGTACCAGTGCCATCCTCTTAACTTTTATTCTGGCTACTATTAGACGATTTTTTTAGTTTATTATGAATAAAATATAATCATTTAATAGAATAAAATTATAGTAATAAGATAAGTACTAATTACCTATGTTTTGTTTACAGTGCTGCAGACACCAAATATATGATAAAACAATCAGTTATTATGATAAGTACTGATAACCTGTGTTTTACTTATAGTTCTGAGCTTTGGGATCAAGGCTCGTCGTGGTGACAGCTCATAACGGTCTGGATGTTACTGTTACTGCTAATGTTACTATGGAAGTGGTTTGTGAGTACAAGTATTATTATACTGCTTAAATATATTGTCTGTGGTTTTAGTAGTATATTCTAATATAAGAAAGAGTATACAGGTGGAATACTAGAGTTATACGTGTGTGTATGTGTGTGTTTGATAAATAGATAACTATAGAGTGTGTGTTTACCTGTGACGCTCATAACGGTCTGGCCGTCAATGTCACGGTTAATGATACTATGAAGGCTGTGTGTGAGTATAAGTATTAGCTTACGTTAATTTGGAATATTTATGGATATATATTATATATAACTAGAGGTATGAGGTGTGTGTAGTATTATGTGTTGTTGTTGATGATGGTACTGGTAATGTTTGAAAGGTATGTAGATTGTAGAGAGATTTGAGACAAAATCAAAGAGAGAGTGAGAGAGAGAGTCAGAGTCACACACAATAATTTACAAGGAACAACTATTATGGCAACGATCATACAATAAAATACTAGTCGATATTGCAAATAATATGAAATGAAACTGTATTGAGCTAAGAAAAGCATTGCATTCAGAAGATAGAACACACCATCTGCCCGCTTGTTATTCTGCTCTCTCGATGAAGTACTTACACTGTGCCAGAGAACTTTGTAGAGAAGGTCTTATATGAGGTGAAAAAGTTTCCCCATAGATTAGTAAAACTCTTTAACTTGAGATAGCGGGAGAATGTGTGTGTGTGTGTGTGTGTGTGTGTGTGTATTCACTTGCTTGTTCGTCAAGCGGAATCCACGTAATGCGAGCTAAGCTCATTATTATCATGCCTCCTTAACTGGGAATGTATTGCGTGAAATGCACGTTAAGTGTGTATGTATCGTTGGAATGGCTGCGGATGTGTGTGTAGTCTGTAGTGTGTGTGACCTTGTGTGCGTGTGTGTTTGGATGTGTGTGCGTGTGTATGTGTGTACATAGACATATACGTAACAGCTGGCTCCAGTATATTACAGGAGAGTATAGAGCCACACACAAAACATGACTCATAAAATCCACGGGGGTAACACGCCAGAAATATTGTACTGCCAACCTTTACAATAACATAAGGTCATGGAGTGGCGGCGTCTACGCCGTGGGACCACCTCCCGGAACTGCCGACCAAGGATGGCTGCTGACCCTCCCGTCCGGGGACAAGATCACCGACAGTGGAGGACAGCAGGCTGCCGACCTTGGGGAGCAGTTTCCGGAAGCCAAACCGCCACAACTATCCCCTGCCTCCTCCCTGAGGGCACGCGTCCTTGGAGCGGCTGCGGTCGCGCCGGGCAATTCTCACACCTCTCACACCACACACACACACACACACAATACACAGTTTTTCCTACACCGAGAAATGACTCTCCGGCTGTCATTTCTCGAGGACTCCTTCTAGCCGGAGACATTGAGAGCAACCCCGGACCCACCTACAAATACACATGTCCAACTTGCTCAAAACCCATTACTTCGAGCCGCCAAACTAAGGGTTCACTTCTCTGCAACTCATGCGGGAACTGGACCAATTTCACCTGCACAACACTTGCCTCCATGAAACACTACACAAACACCTGGACATGTTCCTCATGCCCCTCCCTCTCTCCCAGTCAAATCCCTCCCCTAAAGCCCGTCCACCTCTCCTCCCCAACCCACATAACCTTACCATACCATCCACTCCCTCTCCTAAAACCCGTCCAACTCTCCTCCCAATCCACATAACCTGCCCATAACATCCACTCCCGCTCCTAAAACCCGTCCATCTCTCCTCCTCAACCCACCCAGCCCATCCACACCCCAACCTAATCCATTCCTACCCTCATCTCCTGCACCCCAATCTCCACCCCCACCCCCACTATCACCCTCTCCCCCTCCCCCACCCCCACCCCATCCTCGTGCAGCAGCACCCAACATACACCGCACACACAACATTAACATCCTTCAACTAAACATAGATGGCATCAACACAAAGAAACACGAACTCACACACTTCATCAAACAACACAACATACACATTGCCATCTTACAAGAAACAAAACTCCGTACAACACAAAAAACACCTACATTTCACAATTTCACCACCATACCACAAGACCGGGCCGTCGGCATTGGCGGTGGACTCATCACCCTGGTACACAAAGATATAACATATATAGACACCAGTGCACATACCAAATCCCTCCTCCCCCCAAACGATAACACAACAGAAATTCAATCAATTAAAATACGCACTGGCAACAGCTCCAACATTACCATCATAAACACATACATCCCTCCCCAAACATCCCATACAGTACCAAACGATTACAGACCACAAATACAACACATCACAAACACCCAACACATCATCCTGGGTGGTGATTTCAATGCAAAGACGTCGGCCTGGTTTGTCGACAACCCCGACACAGACAGAGGGCTGGTCTTACAACACCAAACAGACAACCTATATATCCTCAATAATATTCATCAGCATACCCATACTTCCCACCAAGCCCTCTATACCCCGTCATCTCCTGATATCACCTTTTGCTCCCCTGAACTCGCCCCCACAACATCCTGGAGGGTGGTCAGAACCTTGGGCTCAGACCACCTCCCGATCATTATCACCACCAAAACAAGACTCACCCCAGCTAGCCACAGACACACTTACACTAACTATAAAAGAGCTAACTGGGAAGCTTTCACAAATGAGACAGAACAAAACTTTGAAACCTTAAACAGTACACCCATCACTAACATCAACAATGCAGTACACACATTCAACACGACTATCCAAAACGCCGACAAGAAACACATTCCAAGAGGTAACATAAAAAAACACAACCCCAACTTCTCACCAGAAATTCAAAACCTCATCATACAACGTGACACACTGAAACACTCCCCAGCACCCCACACACAAGACATCAATCAACAAATTCAAGTACTCAACATCCAGATTAACAACAAAATACAAGAACAACAAACACTAAATTGGAATAACTTCCTACAAACACTCGATCACAAAACAAACCCCAAAAAACTCTACAAAACACTAAACAGCATCACACTTTCCAACAGCAACACAACACAATCACATGCTGCAATCACAACAACAGACTCTACTCCTTCACGTAAACAACAAGCAAACACTCTCATCAATCACTTCTCTCATGTCAGTCACCTAAAACCCCACAAAGACGATCGACGTGTCATCCAACGAAAAAGACAATTCCCTACAGACCCTGACTATACACCCTTCACCAACAACCAGACAAAGCATATCATCAACAATCTCAAACTCTCACCCGCCTGTGGCCTAGACAACATAAGCAACATTCACCTCAGACACCTGGGACCACAAGGCATACAAGCACTCACTAACATATCAAACTACAGCTACTCACACAACACAATACCAGACATCTGGAAGCATGGTATCATCAATCACATTCCCCAAACCTAACAAAGACCCCACGCTACCCTCCTCACACCGCCCGATCACACTCCTTTGCACCCCCTCCAAAGTCATAGAGTGCCTTGTACTACAACTGATGACACCTGACTTACCCCTTTCTCCAACACAATACGGCTTCAGGCCACACACAAACACTCTTCTTACAGACCTTACACAAAGAGCTTTTGACGGCATAAACTCAGCTAGACCACCACATAGATCAGTACTTGCCACACTCGACATTAGTAAAGCCTTCGATGCCATCCCCCGCCACAACCTAACAAACAAAATCTACAACACAAACATGCACAACAACACAAAAAGATGGCTGGCCAACTTCTTAGCAGGCAGATGTACACACGTATCTTTTGCCTGTCAGTCATCTAGCATTAGAAATTTCCCAAACGGAGTCCCGCAAGGATCCGTCCTGTCGCCCGCGCTCTTCAATCTGTACATGCATGATATAAATACACCAAATTCACCCCAAATAACCATAGCCTCCTACGCAGACGACATAACACTCACAAGCACGCACCAAAACCCAGACACAGCAACAAGACTCCTTCAAGACTATCTCGACACATTACATGAATGGTGCACTACAAACAGACTCAATTTAGCCCCAGCTAAATCCACTGCAACCCTCCTCACAAGCTGGACAGGAGAGCACGATTACGTCCCGGGACTCAACATAAACAACACACCCTTAACACACACACACACACACAAAATCCTAGGAGTAACATACGACACCCAAATGACATTCAAACAGCACACCACAAACACGAAAAAGAAACTGGCACCCAGACTTAACGCCCTCAGATCACTTGCCCACACGAAATTTGGACACAACAAAGAAACCACCACCACAGTCTATACTACAAACAAAACATAACATCAGTTATGGAATACGCAAGCCCGGCCTGGGCTTCTAACCTAGCTGAAACACATCATAAGACCTTACAGACTATTCAAAATAAAGCCCTGAAAATCATCACAGGATGCACAGCTACGACACCCACAGATCACCTACATCAAGAAACCAAAGTCCTCAAAGTCAAAGATCATCTTGACATGAGAGGCACACAATTCCTAGCAGCAGCCTCCACGAATCAACACCACCCACTACACTACATGGCTACACACCCACAGACACCAAGAAATATCAAAACAACACCCAGCACACGCTATGACACACAAATACTGTCTTCTCTCCCTCCCTGCCCACCCCAAACCAACTTCCGGAAGCACACCCATACTCATATCACTCGCCGTTCCATCCACTCACTCATAGACAACACGCAGCTGCAAGCACGACCTCCCGAAATCCATCCTTCTGAATCCTCCCTTCCTCGCGAGGACAGAGTCCACCTGGCCAGGCTGATATGCGGACACCATCTGGCTCTTCTGAGCTATCAGAAGAGACTGGATGACTCCGTCGTCGACACCTGCCCGGGTTGTAACACAGCACCCCATACCATTAAACACATCATAGAAGACTGCATCTCACACAACCACTTACGCCAACAACACAATTTACACTCTTTGAGAGCTCTGTGGGAAAGCCTGACCGTGGCCATGGCCTTCCTTGGGGACTTGGGGCTGTTCGGCCAGGCAGCTTAGGGAACAACAACAAAAAAAATAATAAAATAATGCTACACTGTGTGTGTGTGTGTGTGTACATATAATTGCATAACTACCATTTCTGAAGCTCAGCGGATTAAACAAGTTGACCGTATCTCCTTTAGTTCATTATCGAAAGAGGTGCTCAAAAGTTTACGTTCACTTTTTTGTTTTGTTCCTGTTTGCATGTACTAATAAATATATGTAACCACAGACGGTCCAGAGTGGTTGTTGGAGCCAGCAAGGGAGGTGGAGGTGGAGGAAGGGGAGGACCTGGTTATATTGGTGGAGTCTGATGCTAGACCACTACCTGTTACGTGAGTAAATATATCTACTTATATTGGGCGGGTGCCCAACCTCGAAAGGGGTTGAAATAGGGGAGCTATCCCCCTGCCAAAGGCGGCTTTCTAGGGCCTTTCCTAGCTGTTGCTGAGAGGATTGGGTTCTAGTCATGTGGTGATGGGCTGGTCTATCAGAGTGAGAACTGAGCGATCTCTGCCATACCCCATAGCTTACTCTGACTGTTCCTTTTACTTATATATTTTCTAGATCTCAAGTGACGGCGTCTCTTCCGTGGATTGACCTCCCAATCTGCCAACCTAGATGTTGGCAGATTGGAAGCCAAAGCATTACAATTTTTTCCTTTGCCACTCAACTTTCTCTTCATAATTGCTGAGGGGCACAGGGCCCTTGGTGGGGCTTTGGTTTCCCAGGCGTTTCTGCACCCTCCTCAGCTCCCCGCCATGGAGTGGCTTCGGTCACCCAGGCTTTATTGTGGTAGGCAGGGAGGGATCTGTGGGAGCGTTCGGTTATGGCCTTGGCCCTGCTCTGGGCCTTGGGGCTGTTCGGCCAGGCAGCCTGGGGAACAGCAACAACAACAACTGCTATCTATATTTATATACATATTTATATATCTACTTGTATATCGATATATCACTCCATCTGTTAATCTGCCTATTTTAATTTCCGTAAATGTTATCTGTTCATCTAATTATGTATGACTCTCTCTCTCTCTCTCTCTCTCTCTCCCTCTCTCTTTTGTCACTCAATCAGGAAACCGTACCTAGTGATTGGAAAACTGCAAATATTACACCAATATTTTAAAAAAGGAAATAAAGCCCAAACAAATAATTATAAACCAATCAGTTTATAATCATACAAACAATTATAGAAACAATTCTGAGAAACAAAATAGTAGATTATTTGGAGTCAAACAAGTTAATTAGAGATAGCCAACATGGCTTCAGTTTCAGTAAGTCATGATAAAATGTTATCATAAACTATTTACATATAAAGACTCTACTAATTCATTAGACATAATTTACTTAGATTTCCAAAAGGCATTCGAAAAGGTACCTCGTAGAAAATTATTGAAAACATTGGAAATGTTGGGCATTAAGGGAAAAATTCGTGCATGGATAAAATGCTGGCTGACAAACAGAAGGCAGAGAGTTGTGATAAATGGAGTAGGATCTGATTGGGAGCCTGTTTATAGTGGAGTGCCTCAGAGATCGGTCCTGGGGCCAGTTTTGTTTCTAAGCTATTTAAATAACATCGATGTTGAAGTAAATAATACTATCTCAAAGTTCGCTGATGACACAGAGATAGGAAAATCAGTAGTAACCGAAGAAGACAGAAATAAACGGCAATCTGATTTAAATAAAATAGTAGAGTGGTCGAAAAATGGCAGATGCCATTCAATGTTGACAAATGCAAATAGGTAATACAACAAAAATATGAATACAAGATGAAAGGCCAGCTAATCAAAACAAGTGCATTAGTTAAAGACCTGGGGGTTCTTATATCTGAAAACCTAAAGACCTCAGATCAATGTGCAACAGCACTTATATTACATATAAGTTCCTTATGATCTAATATTTTGCATACTATAGTTCCTATTCCACAACTCCGTTTATGAGGCCAATACACTCCAATATAAAGCCTCGAACACCATAAATAATCCTCCATAATGTAAATATTAAGTAAAGATTTAACCCTTTGAAGATTATGAGGCATTCTGATTGTTTATTCCGGCAATAATTAGAAGATGGTAGACCATTTATGAAGGATCTGCAGGAATGATATAAGTAGAGACTATCTCAATTAAACCTCTGATATCCACATACTCTTCCTATTATGAATAGAATCGTCAAATATTTGCCAAAAATCACCAAAACTATCCATCATCGTATCTTCTAAGGGTTAATGAGAAGATTTCATTTTCAAGACCATGATTTATGTCCCCGAGAGTATTTGTCTATACCAGTTAGTCGGTCTGAATGTATTAAAATAATCCATTTGTATGGGCTGTCTTTCATGTGTCCAGTATTAACCCCTAACTGTCGGCGCGCAACATAAGTCGAGTATAATAAATCTGGACTATCTGGCGGCGCACGACATAGGTCGTGTGGCAATTTCAGCACGTAATGTTGCTGAGAGAGAGAGACAAGTGGTGGCAGGAGAGTAGCGAGCGTATGACTGCTCCAGACCACCGCGGCGAACCTACTGACACGAATCCCACCTCCTCCCTCCCTCTCTCACTCGCTACATACTGAATTGTATGGGGAAAGTACCGAATTACATGCTTTTTGCACTCGTGTTGCGCGGTTGTTGCAAGAAAACTAGCGGTCATAAAAGAATCATTGTGGTGTCATTGGAAAGCTCTGTTTATGCCCTTTCAGGGATAGATACTTGTTTTACGCTCTAGGTCTTATTTAGGCATGAAAATGATCACGTAAACAGCCCTATTTTGGGTAAAAACACCCCGCTGGTGGCTACATATTATATACCGCCTAGGCCGCTCTTTAGGTGTTAAACATATCCTCCTCTCTAATTAATCATGTTTATAATCAACGTAAACCAAGATATGTCAAGCTCTCCAGTACCAGGGATCTTAATGTTGTCCCCACACACACACACACACACAGCCCGTAGCCTAGTAGGTAGAGCTCTCGTCTCACACACGAGGGGTCGGGGGTTCAATCCCCCGGCCGGGCGGAGACAAATTGGGCTTGTCTCCTTTCGTGTGTTAGCCTCAGTTCACCTAGCTGTAAATAGGTACCTGGAATAAGTGGACGACGTTGTGACGTCCCATCTGGGGTTGGCAAAAATGGTACAAGGCGAGATGGGTATCATATGGTTCACCTAAGCTGATGGCTACCTAAGCCTTCGGGCGAGACGGTACCGTCTATAGTGAGAATGGTACCATACAGATCCACCCTAAGCCTTCGTTTCCAAATGTCGCCAATTGGCTAAAAATACAGACTACACACACATCCACAGCCATTCCAACGATACATATAACACCTACACATATAGGAGGCGGGAAATAACGAGCATGCTCACTCCCGCAATACAACTAGAGTAAGTACAACTAGAGTAAGTACACACACTGTCCATAAGCATGGGCAGTCTAAGTTTAAGTGTAATCTTAAGTAATAGGTTTGTAGGATTAAGAATAATTAATTTTATGATTTAGTGTGATTGGGAAGAATATATAATTATGTTTTGTATTAAATATTGGGTATTACAATACCATTCCTATGAACTAAGGTAATAGTTATAAAAGGGTAAATATTTCCCAACCGACTCCCACATGCGTGAAACAACAGGACTCCTACTATTTGACTGGAAAGTCACTCGCTCGCTAGATCCTACCGATACAACACCAATTGTGTCTATTTAATTATATTCCATTACCACCCTAGTACTAACATCATCGTGTATTTCCACTCATGCACTGATCATCCATTATCACTCTCATCATGTCGTAAGTTAAGAGGCCCCCTTCCGTTCATCTCTATTAGTCCCTATTCAACAAATTAATTCCACTCACATGCTCCTGTCACCCAACATCATCGCCATCTTGTTACCCTTGTATACCAAAAAATTTCACCATAGCCGTCGACCACACACCAATGTTCAGGTAAAGCTTTTTATTATTTGGGTAGTAATGTTTATACTGTCCACTTCAGTCTTATCGATAAGGATAAACCACACACACACAGGAGAAGGGGAGCAGAGCTAAAAACTGAATAAAGATGACAGAGGATTAAACCAACCATTTCCTGTCAGATTTTACACACAGGTTTCGATGCAAATTTTTGTAAAACAAAAATGGCCAGAGTATTCTTATGAGGCCTTGCCCTTTTTCAATTGTTATTCCGGGTTGTAATCCAACTCGCATTGTTATGTATTCTTTTATAATCCGAGTTTCTGATGCTTAGAATCAGATAATGCTCAACAGGAACATATCTCGCTTGATAAATGTTACTTTTAGATTACTCAATCACTCTCCCTGAACACAATAAACACACAGCCTATTTACACTCGTATTTATTGTATAAACATAGGTACATTAAATGGGACATCAAAGCTTCTACTATAATGAGTAGGATTCCAATATAACACAAGGTGACTGATAAAGAGTTGAATATGTTTTACTCTTTAGTGAAATAATGTTGTCACTTACAAAGCATCAAACATGAAATATAAAATTACATATAATAAATACACAAATATAAATATTGATGACAATACCTATACGGGTCAAGTGTATAACGCGAGGTATAATAATTGCTAGGTATGGGCAACTGAGGTCAACTACTCAGATGCGCATAGTTATGCGCGGCGTGAAAAACAAATAGGGCCGCGCTCAGGTGTACGCTCAAAGATACCGCTCAAGGGGGTACAGGTCAGACGGACTGAGGTAAGGTTAAATAAAGTTTCGATTTAGTGTAACGTTAAATCGAGTATAAAAGATATGAACTTCAGATTCACAGTAAATATAGTGAATAAACTTATAGCGGCACGATAGCTATAGACAAGTTAGTTTGAATGAATTAACAAACTACTTAATAGAACGCAGAACAAGGTAGCGCTTTACTATAACTTTAATAAAAGCTACAATGATTTAGATACAGAACAAAGTAGTAACTTAATATATAGCCAAAAATTATGGCATCTGAAGGATTTTGAATGAATTAACAAACTGCTGAATGGAACGCAGAACGAGGAAGCGCTTTACTATAACTTTAATAATAGTTACAATGATTTAATTACAGAACAAAGTAGTAACATATCAATAGCCAAAATATAAGCTTGATGAATGCAGGAATGTATAATCTGAATGCCTAAATTGGTGGTGAAAGAATTACATAGCCTGGGTAACGCAAATGATTAGATTATTCACAAAAACTAATACAAATTAGAAATATTGAATATAAAGTAATTCTAACTCAACGGACGGGTTCTTTACTTTCAGCGGTGGCGACTTTATACTCTAAGTAATCTCTTATAATAACTGGACGATAAATAGGTCCTGAGTATTGGATATAAGTTTCGAGAAATAAAATAACACTTGTTATACACTTCACTTCGACTTGGACACGCAATGAATAATAACACAAAAGAATAAAATCTGAGAGCATTCACTAAGTATCACGTATTATATCGACTATGTATCGTAGGTAAAAATAGTTTAACAAATGCTTGAACACGAATTAAATAGATAATAAACCGTACTTATATAAAATCACTGCACGGATCAAAGTTCGATTAATCTCACATGTATACTAAATTGACGAGGGGAGTCCTAGAAGCAGATCTCTACGAAAATATAGGTATGATTCCCGGAGGGAAGTAATGAAAACCTAATATTTAGTAGGGGCCCCGTAATCATTGACGAATTGCCTATTAATATAATAGTCTCCATTCAACACCCACGTCAGCCGTTTTGAATCTACCGTCGCAAGGCTGAACAGAGTATTCCTCATAAGTGTAACGCAACTTCTCTTATGGATTCGTCTATTGATCGGGTACCCTCTACGAAAGTAAAAAATAAGAGGAGAAAAAGAAAAAAATTAACTTAAACCTTGTTATAACACGCTTCCCACTTTTGGTGGATTTCTTGTGTTGTGGCTCCTTGCCATTCCTCGCCATGCGTCCATACGTCCTTCACTGATATATCAAGATAACACCCAAGATATTTAAGCGAATGGGAAGGGGATGGATGGGAGGGCCCTGCATCGTCAATGATTACGGGGCCCCTACTAAATATTAGGTTTTCATTACTTCCCTCCGGGAATCAAACCTATAATTTAATAGTGGCCCCTCCATCATTGACGATTTGCCTGAATTCCCAAGACTGGATGGGGACATTCGTAACAATATCCTAAACCTCAGGACCGTAAGGTAAAGTCAAGAATTTGTATAACAGAATAAGTCTTTATTGTTAGCATACAATATATAAAAATATAAAAAGGATGGGAGCAGTACGTTACTTCTACTTCCCAGAAGATCTGCTCCAAAGATAACAGGACCTCATCTTGAGATTATAGCGATTTGACAAGACATTCATGGCTTCCCTATCACTATACCAGATTGTATACTATTTACATGAACTGATATTTATTTGACCAGATTCATACTCAACCAAAACTACATAGTTTCAACTATGATAGAAAACTTTCTTAAAAGTACAACTAAAACAATTCAACGGGCTTTTACATAGCCCTTCTCTTTTTAAATAACGATAGATTCTTTTAAAATTAAAACCAACATATGAGCTTTCACTTAGCCCACTCATGTCAGCAACGCCAGAGGCTTTCTCCGGCGGGGGAGTCTGTTTCCGGCAGAGGGGCTTAAGGGTATATTGGGATACTCTCATCCCCCCCCCCCTTTTTCCGTCCCTTGAGGGACTTAAATTACCATCACAATGGCCATTAGCTTCTCAGCCGCAAAAAAAACTCCTAAAGCGCTTACTAGTTGGATAACGTCAAGAAAGAGAATGCCCGACATAATCTTGAGAAAAATGAAGGGGAGAAAACCATTGACACATTTATATCTTATACAAATGAGGGTTGAGGGGGACTCTTTCGTGACGCAAACCACTGCTGTAGGTAAATCCTAAGCGGGGTTCAAGAGGGGGGGGGGGGGGAGTTAAGGTAGTCATCTTAGGCTCCCGATTTTTCACCTAAAGATCCGCATGTCCGTCCATGTTCAGGGAGGGACTTAGTACATGATTAAAACAGAAACCCGTAATAAGCCTGAGGCACTGAATGCCATTATTTGCTCAGGCAGCTCTTTGGTTATCTTAACTTGCCCTTTTGGAGCCTGGGCGGCGGAAGACTTTTTCCGGCGGGGGACCAGAAGACAACATTTGTTATGGGTGAGATGTCTTAATCCGCACCCCTTGAGCTGAATTCGCCTAAGCATTGGTATGATTTCATACAACTAAAAGCATTCTGATTGTCAGGAGCATGAGCAGCCTAGGTTATATAAGAGCCGAGGATCGATTGCCTCGTTGCTAGCCTTAACCATGATAGGGTGATCCAAACAATTAATACAGGTTATTTGAGTCTCGTTTACCTAATTCCGTCATTCTTGTGGCTCCGGTCACCCTTATATCTGAACTTCCGATGGGCTAGCTTTTAGCCTTACCGGATGCTACATTTAGTGAGTCGGAGGACTTTACCGACCGGGACAGACCTACAAGGATAACTTATCATCCAAGGGAGGCCAAGACCTAGCTTGTCCGGGCCGATTGGGGGGAACATGGTTAGTAAGAGTGCAGTGTATGAATGAACCTCCGTCTAATGAGTAAACTGGTAGTCCAGGACATCCCGATGACCTTCCTACACCTGTTCTCCCTTAAGTGGTTTAACCGGCGTGAGTGCTTTCCGCCGGGGACCGGAAGGAAATGTATATCTGAGCTTTGTGTACTACTAAGCCTTCAACCTTTCCAGGTTGTTGCTAGTGCTACATAAGTGGGGTCCTACGGAACCACAAGAACGCGTGAATGAAACAATTGCTAACCACGAGGGTGGAGCGTTGGCAGGTGTGACTGAGACGGATAATGTAACATCATTATAACTAGTATAATATAAATCCCCCAATGGCTCCCAGCGCCTAAGCTACTCATGCCTACGGCGGGAGGGGCAAAACCACATGGACCCCCATCACCGGCGGGAGGACCAAAAATTATAATAAACTGGAGGCATAGCACGAGCACATAGATCCCCCGGGAAACCACGAGGAGGGGAAAAAGGGCCGGCATGTTAGTTTGAGATTGCTGGTGGTCCTAATCGACCGAAGCTTATTACTGTATCAGCCTTCTTGGGTATACAAAACTTTTCCACTCTGAAAATACGGCTACCACGAGGTGAGAACTATACCTAATCCGTGCCACCTGTGACTGAGACCTCTAGTATACCTGAGAGCCGTCGTGCTCCTGCCATGCCCCACGTAATTAGTTAAACTAAACACTCTACTTATGTTGGGGATAAAAGACTCCACTATGCCTGTGATGATAGTCCCAGAATAGTTGCCCTTATCTTTTCTATCTGTACCAATCGACCCAGCGTCCTGATTCATGTTTATAGTACCAGCGCTATAACCTTGGTCGAAACCTGGTACACTAAGTGAGTTACCGGTACTCTAGACAGTGAAGAACTCTACGGCTTTGGCCAGCAACCGGCGGAAACCTATCTGAGCCTGTGAGAGCCTCAAGCTCGTCGAATGATTCCCGTTGTATCCTTCACCCGGTGAGCGGTCCGTACACTGGCGTCCTAGGCCCAGGCAGGCTTTGTTGCCGAAACCTTGCCGTTGGCGGGAGAGAAACCAGTCTGTTCCGCTGACCAGTGCCCCCCTGTGGTCTATTGCTCGTCGAAACTTGTGCCGGAAGAGAACCTACACCTGTCAGTTGCACGGTCGGTTCTCACGGGAGCATATGCGTAAAAACAGTTAAGCCTAATGTGACGGGACGCAGCCCGGACACATCGGAGTGATCCTTGGCGCGGCCTGGGTGTTCTTTTTAAGGGCGGTATAAACCTCGAGCCCCTGTACCAGATCGCGGTGTAGGGAGAGAGGTCTACAAAAGAGGGGTGGGACGGGGGATTCTTCCAAGTGTCGGGAGAAAAAAATAGAACAAAACCAACAAGCGGGTATTATAGGGTGATAACAATCTGCTCCCGCTTGTCGCTGACCATCACCGTGTCTACAGCCTAAGACAACTTTGCTGTGATGCCACCCTGCTGACCCTAGGCATCGTATATACATCTCTTTGAGTCTGTGAGTCCATCATAGCTGACGTTAGGATTGGGGAAAGAATAACCATATAATAAACATTCTCGGGTAACCCTTGCACCATATTGAGTTTGAGAAGCTGCCTGGCTCGAACTGCCTCAAACAAGGCTGTTCGGATGTCCCTGATTGATCCCGCCGGGCTCGGCAGGAGGCATTGTAGAAAAGCTTTAACGGTTTCCTCCTGACGCCTCAGTGGGTTGGGCACCGGTTTAGCAATGGCTTGAGCTGTGTCTCTAGTGAGCAGAAAACCAATAGACTTACAGTGAGCGTTATCACGCACCAGGAACTCCCGTTGGAGTTCAATAGGATCTGGAGCTAGGAAAGGAGCTGGGAAGTGTCTAGCTTCTAATTGAGGTGCAATGAGGAGCTCAAATATAGCTCGTGGGACCCCGCCGGGCCGTGGCCTCAGCAAGCCAAACTCCATATGGTGCGGTGGGGG